>VZUI01055570.1:0-12167 GCA_013401135.1 Cettia cetti | reverse complement strand
CAGGGCCTGAAGGGGCTCCAGGAGAGCTGGAGAGGGGCTGGGGACAAGGGATGGAGGGACAGGACACAGGGAATGGCTTCAGAGTGGGAAAGGGGAGATTGGGGTGGGAGATTGGGAACTGGGAATTCCTGGCTGGGCTGGGATTGCCAGAGCAGCTGTGGCTGCCCCTGGATCCCTGGCAGTACCCAAGGCCAGGCTGGACACTGGGGCTGGAGCAGCCTGGGGCAGTGGGAGGTGTCTGAGGGTGAGGAACTGGGTGGGACTTAAATGTTCCTTCCCACCCAACCCATGCTGGGATTCTACACCAGCCCTGGACATCGCCTAGAAGGAGGCTGAGCTGTGCTGACGTGAGGTGACACCGGCAGCTCGGCTCATTCCCAGATTCCTGCCCCAGCAGGTGCTCAGGACGCCTCCAGGGTAACTGAAGTCCTTTGGTCAGGCTCTGCCGAGCTAATCCCTGCCGTGGGGGTGTGTGAGCAGCAGCTAACGAGCAGGGAGCAGCTGCAGGCAGCCCGGGCTGTGTTTGGTCACAGCTCCTCAGCTCTGAGAGGCAAAATCGATGTGGGACTGCAGCAGCAGCTGGGGCTGCCCGTGCAGGGAGATGGATGGGCTGTGTCACTGTGTCACCATGTCACCGTGTCACCGTGTCCTGAGCTCCACAGGCTCCCCCCACAGCTCTGCCAGCACTGGCTCTTCATTGCACGGAGCAGAATGGGAAAATCCATCGATTTCTTCTGTTACCCGACTCCCTGAAACAACACAGTGCTGAAGGACAAGAGCACATTCACCGAGGAAGTTCTTGTCAAGCGAGTGAACGGAGTCCCCAGACTCTTCCTCCTCAACATGTCGAGTGTTCCAAAGCCCTCTGAATGCTAATGGAAGCAAACTTTGGTTGAGTGTTGAGCTGTCCCCTGCCCATGTTTGTTTTCCTCAAGTAAGAGTAGAAAAATAATTTTTAAAAAGGGATGCATACATCACCTGGCTTCCATGTCCCCAGGACTGCTCGAGACACTGAAACTTTGTCACTCTTGCTCCAAAGATGTAGGAGTGATTCATTAACCTAATGAACTTTTTTTTTTTTTAATTTGTCTTTTGGCTTGTTTAGGAATTTGGAGGTAGAGAAGCCAGAGGAAAATGGAGTTTTCAGGTGTGTGTATGATACAAAAATATTAGGTAGGATATTTATGGAAAATGCAGTACAACTTGTTGTGAAGCATATATATAAGGGACCTGTGAGAGTGTGAAGTTCAAATCCCCCCAGGGACAGTCCAGAGCAGGAGTATCTATCCAGAAATAGAATGGAGAATCTATTCTATTTCCACTGGAGAACCCTCCATGGGAGTTAAAAGAACATTGGAATCATCTCTTCATACAGGGAGGAGGGAATGGCTCCAAGGGGCACCCAGGGCTGAGGGTGTCCTCTCCTCCTGTCCCTGCTCGTGCCTGACCAGGCCACCAGGACAGTTCCAGAAACCAGACCAGGTTACCACAGCTCCCTCACCTGTGCTCTGCAGCACTGGCACAAGGCTGACCTCACCATCTCCCCTCCTTCACAGCTGGAAACTGTCCTGAGGAAAAGCGACAGGGGAGAGGGGAAGCTTGGAGGTGGAGCAGGGCAGAGGAAGGCAAAGGGGAGCTGTTCAGGGGTGTGTGCTCCTGGGAAGGTCAGCTGCGTTTCTTTCACCACACGTTTGGTTTCACTCAGGATGATTTTTGCCAGCGACCTCTCAGTCCCTGAGAGAAGGGAATGCTGTTGTTCAGAAATCTCTATCGGTAGCTGCATAAACTCTGCTTTGCCCTAAAATCATCTTGGTTTCTTGGCCTGAACAATGGAATGCGGCAGCAGGGTCTCCCAGCAAAGTGCAGACACTGCAAAACAGAGACTGAATTTCATGGCTGCTCCTCGTGGCCTCTGACACCTCCCTCCAGGCAGCACGTGTTTTACTGGCTCCTGCACATTCCCCTCTCCTGGTCTCCTCTGCCTCCCTGCTCAGAGGAGGAAGATCCTGTGCTTGTCTGTTTTTGCTGTTGCTCTGGGGGCTTTGCACCACGGGCTGTGCTCAGGCTCTGCCAGGTGCCCTGGAGGAGCTGCAGAGGTGGAGCCAAGGGCAGCACACAGGGCTGGCACTGCCACTCCCCTGGGCAGGGCAGGCAGGGCAGGGCACAGGCTGGAGGATTCACCCCTTCCAGAGCCTGGAGGGGCTCCAGGAGAGCCTGGAGAGAGACCCTGGATCAGGGCCTGGAGCTGGGCTGGTGGGAGCTGTCCCTGGCCGTGGCAGGGGTGGAGCGAGGTGAGCTTAAGAGCCCTTCCAACCCAAACCACTCTGGGATTCTCTGGGCCTGTGGTTTGGCAGGGTAAGAAAAACCAGTCACCCATGGGAGAGGAGCTGGTGGCTTGTCACCAATGTCCTGGTAGAGGAAAGAAGAATCTGAAGTGATGTGACCTACCTGATTTGCACAGCAGGTGCTCTGTGTGTGCTTCCAGAACACAGCAGAGAAGGCAGCACAGCCAGATCCCGTGGATGGGATCATGCAGGTGGGTGCCTGCCCCTGGAGAAGGATCCTGTCAGTTCAGTTCCTGCCCTCTGAGCCCTGCAGTGCCCGTCAGCAGCACGGGAGCCATCCCTGTCCCCACACGGAGCAGCATGAAGTGTCTGATGTTCTGTGTGTCCTGCCAAGCTGGGCAATGATTGCCACCTGGTTCAGCCTGGAACCCTGCTGGGCTGGCAGAGCCTGGGGCCTGTTAGTCACTGACTCTCCAGTCTCTGTTGTCTAAGGGAGGAGCAAGGGATGTCACCCAGCTGGAGCTGTGCCCCTGGCCCTGCCCCACGCCTTGTCCCCGTGTCTGCGCTGGGGATGGACCCCCGTGGGCAGGGAATGGGGAGGGGCACCCCAAAAGATCCTGACCAACCTTCGTGGGCACCCCGAAGGGTCCTGACCAACCTTCGTGGGCACCCCAAAAGATCCTGACCAACCTTCGTGGGCACCCCAAAAGATCCTGACCAACCTTCATGGGCACCTGCAGGGACCTTCCTTTGGGGTCGGGACTGTCACCGGCTCATCAGGGACAGACAGCCAGGGCACACCCGGGGCACACCCGGGGGACACCCAGGGGACACCCAGGGGACACCCAGGGCACACCCAGGGGACACCCAGGGCACACCCAGGGCACACCCAGGGCACACCCGGGGCACACCCAGGGGACACCCAGGGCACACCCAGGGCACACCCAGGGCACACCCAGGGGACACTCAGGGCACACCCAGGGGACACCCAGGGCACACCTGGGGCACACCCAGGGGACACCCAGGGCACACCCAGGGGACACTCAGGGCACACCCAGGGCACACCCAGGGGACACCCAGGGCACACCCAGGGGACACCCAGGGGACACCCAGGGCACACCCAGGGCACACCCAGGGGACACTCAGGGCACACTCAGGGCACACCCAGGCTCTGCTCAGCTCACCAAACCCCTCCCTCCCTGTTGCAGAGCCTGTGCCAGGCCGGGGCCCAGCTCACCACGGGAGCAGGAGGGAGGCAGCCGCCGCCTGCCACAGACACTCTGTGCCTGGGGAAGGACACGGCGGCTCCCCTGGCCCCCCCAGAGGGGCTCTGTGCCCTGCCTGTGCCCCACCAGGTGCTGCAGTGCCAGGGGGTGCCAGGAGCCCCAGCACAGCCCCCAGGGGTGCCCGGCCAGGCCTGGGCTGTGCCCTGGTGCTCGCACCCCTGAGATGGCTGCTGCCTCTGCTCAGGAACACACCCGAGTCAGCACTTTCTCCACCACGCTGCACGGTAATTTTCCTCATCCTGCCTATATTTAACTTTTCCCCTTGGACTAAAATGTGGTTACAAAAAATTTCTGTCAGCTGGAAAGAAGGAACAATGCCTGGCTCAGCGCCTGTGCTCAGCAGTGAAGAGTCTGCAATTACAGACTAAAAAAACCGCAACAATACAAAAAAAAAAAAAGCCCCAAAACACCAGTAGCAAAAACAAAGCAAAAATCTTTTTTCCAATTTCTGTGAGATTCTTCCTTGCAGTTGTTTTTTTCTGACAAGGATCAGCAATATAAGAGGGAAAGAGAGTTCAGAGGAGAGAGCAACAAAAAAAGTAAAATAAAGAAAATCAAAATTCTGAGGTCTATTTTGCCTGCCAGAACATCTACTGTCACACCATGATTGCAGAGAGGCAGCATCCGAGTGCATGCCAGTGTTCTGAAGGAGACTGGCTCTCAGCTGGGCTTCCAGACCACCCCTCCCTGCCCAGCCCCTCCTGCCAGCCCTGCTGCGAGTGCCCCGGTGAGGAACCCAGGCTCCCACCAGAGCAGGGGCTGGGCTGCCTGGGAAGAGCCTCTGCTGGCACAGCCCACCCGTGGGACACAGCCTGGCCCGGGTGACAGCTCCTGGTGTGCCCCAGCCACCCCACGCGAGGGTGTCCCCCCTGGGGCAGGCACGGCACAGAGCCGCGGGGCACCAGTGCCTGTGGACACCAGGCTGGGAGGTGCCAGGGTGATTGCCAGTGCCACTGGGCACAGCAAGCTCTGGTGTGAGGGACGCTCCGTGGGCTGCTCGTTTCTTTCTTCCTTTTTGAGTTTCTGGTCTCTTGGTGTTTCAGAGCAAACCCTTGCCCAGAGCCCTGGAACTGGCTGGATTTCAGTCTCGCTCTCCTCTTCTGAAACCCGGCTGAATTGATTATTTATGTTTAGTAAAGGGAGATTTAGATGCCATGAAATATTGATGTGTGGGGGAAGAAGGAGCTGTTTAATGAGAGCAAAGCTGGGGCAGAGGGAGCCGATCCCCCCGCGGGGAGCGAGTGCGGGGCTGGGCTCGGCAGAGCTCTGGGCTTGAGCCGTTTGAGCCGCAAAACCTCCGAGTCTGATTAAAAACAGAATGAAAGGGAAACTAAATAGCAACAGGGAGGTGGGTTCCCGGCTGGCTCGGCCCTGCAAGCACAGCAGCTCCTCAGAAACATGAATCCCAGCTGGAGACTGACAGCCTGAGCCAGTACCCAGAGCAGGGTCACGGCCGGGGAACTCCTGACACTTTTACCTCCTGGAAAACCGAATCGGTGGCAGTGGGGACAGAGTGGGCCAAAGGGAAAGGAAAGCACTTTAATGATGTGCTTTTATCTAGCAAGGCACTGCTCCAGTCAGAAATTCCATGACAGGATGAGCAGGTATTTTAATTACAAAAAATGATATCGATAATTAAGACACAAATGCTTTTAGGTCCCATTACACTGAGGATCCAGAGCAAACCAGCAGCTGGAGAGATGGCAAAAGAAACTCAGATTATTCCATGCCCAGCTCTGCTCAGCAATCAGAACAGAACTGGACAGAGCCACAAAACCAGAGCGTGTTGGGTTCTGCCAAGCAGGGGAGGCACAGCCCCTTCTCCTGCCAGCCCCTCGCACTGCTCGGGGCAGAGCACAGCCAGGAACTTCTCAGGAGCACTGACCAGCAGCTCTGCTGCTGCCCGAGGCACTGAGAGCCTTTGGGTGGCCCTGCTTTGATCCCTGCCCTGGGGGTCTCCATGTCCCCAAGCAGTGTCTGTCACAGCCCTGGCACCTGTGCCACCCCGGGGCAGAGGAGGGCAGAACGCTCAGCCCCACACCTTCCTTTGGCCTCCGAGCCTTTGCACCAGGGAAAATGCTGCAGGTGCATCCAGCAGGGAACACAGGCATGCAGCTGCTGTGTCCATGCAGCAGAGATCACACAGGCATGCAGCTGCTGTGTCCATGCAGAGATCACACAGGCATGCAGCTGCTGTGTCCATGCAGAGATCACTCAGGCATGCAGCTGCTGTGTCCATGCAGCAGAGATCACACAGGCATGCAGCTGCTGTGTCCATGCAGAGATCACTCAGGCATGCAGCTGCTGTGTCCATGCAGCAGAGATCACACAGGCATGCAGCTGCTGTGTCCATGCAGAGATCACTCAGGCATGCAGCTGCTGTGTCCATGCAGCAGAGATCACTCAGGCATGCAGCTGCTGTGTCCATGCAGAGATCACACAGGCATGCAGCTGCTGTGTCCCAGCCTCTTGGCACAGCACACTGCCTTTCCCCAGGTCCAGGAAAGGGGATGAGAAGCCTTTAACTACCAAGCCCTTGGTTCTTCAAGGAAGCTTCAAGCAGATTTTTTTCCATGGAAAGGGGGCTCAGGCCTTGGCAGGCCCTGGATGTGTTCAGGGAATTGCTGGAGGTGGCACTCAGGGCTCTGGGACAAGGTGGGCATCGGGTACTGCTGGGACTCCGTGGGCTGGGAGGCATTTCCAGCCCCAGCAGAGCTGGAATTGTGTGGTTGCTCCTGGCCTGCAGCAGGAGCACAGCTGTGCCCAGGGCGTCCAAAGGCAGAGCCATCCCACAGTGCTGCACTGCCCCAGCCCCACCAAACCTCCTCCAGTGGGACTGGGGGCCTGTTTCTTTTCATACCTGCACAGTTTCTCTGCATGAAACTCACTTAGATCCCCACCCCGACTGGTGCCTGAGTTCAGGTATTAATTATAGCAGCAGCTCGAATCACACTCATTAGCTGCATGAGCAATAACAGCCGTTCAGCCTCTATCTGTTGATAATATTCTCCAATGGATCGGGGATGTGTCATTTGACACTGATAAACTAGGCAATATTATGAGCTGAATGTCTTAAATGCTACACAGATGGGGAATATATTAATTTAAGAAAATGTTATTAAGTGTTTAAGGAGTGTAATTATGAGCAGCCTTCTCGTTTGACACCTGTGTGCAGTCTTTCCTTGAGAGATAAAGACGGAGCAATGAGAACTGGAAACCAGCCTTCAAATCTCTGTTTTTTTCTCTTTTTAACTTCCTGCCAAATTAATTACTTTCAAGACACAACCAATATTGTAAAGAAGTTTTGACTGAAAACAATACCAGTGTGCAGCCCACAGAAATCTTTTTTTAATACATTTATTTGGCAATACAAGATAATTTCTGAGAAACACCAGCTCTGCAGCATGTGACAGGGAGAAGTTGCCCATGAGGCAGCAAAGTTCCAGGCAGCAGAGACAGCCACCAGCCTGGGGCCGTGCCAGGGCACCCTGCCAGCCCTGGTCAGCTGCAGAATTCACTGGAATTGGTGGGGAGAGCAGGGAAAATTAATCTTATTATACTGTAGACAGTTCAAAGTTAATTGTTGAATTCCAATTTGAAGAAAAGAAAGCTCCAGGGAGAGCTCAGAGCCCCTGGCAGTGCCTAAAGGGGCTTCAAGAGAGCAGGAAAGGGAAGAGGGCCTGGACTGCCAGGACAAGGGAATGGCTCCCACTGCCAGGGGGCAGGGATGGATGGGATCCTGGGAATTAGGAATTGTCCCCTGGGAGGGTGGGCAGGCCCTGGCACAGGAGCCCAGAGCAGCTGTGGCTGCCCCTGGATCCCTGGCAGTGCCCCAGGCCAGGCTGGACACTGGGGCTGGAGCAGCCTGGGACAGTGGGAGGGGTCCCTGCCATCCAGGGGTGGCACTGGGGGGATTTGGGGTCCCTCCAACCCAGACTGTTCTGTGGCTCTGAAATTGCTCACTGGGTGGGGTGGGACAGGCACTCCCTGAGGGTGTTGTCACTGTTGGAATTCTGGAAACTGAGAATTTGGGATTTTAGTATATAGTAATACATGTGAGTATTATACATTACATCCTCAAGATGGAGGATTCTGGGCATTGTCTGAGTCCTTCTTCTTCACCTTCTTCACCTTCTTCTTCCTTCTTCTTCCTTCTTCTTCATGGGTTTGGGTGGTTTCTGCAATCCACAGTCACAACAGAAATGAGTGTGGGATGAACCTATCCTGGTGCCAGTGCCTGCACGGGCAGGGGCGGGTAACCTTGCAAAGTCTGAAGGCTGGAACTGTGCCAGCAGCATGCCTGGGCAGTGCCCAGGGCAACTCCCACTGCCCTCCTGATGGAGGCAGCAGCCTTGCACCCTCCCTTGCACCCTCCCTTGCACCCTCCCTTGCACCCTCCCTTGCACCACCCTGCCCCTGCTGGGCTCCCACAGCATGCCATGGAACCAGCTGTGGGAAGAACTGGAGCACCTCCCTGCAGATGCCCTGTGCCCTCCATGATAATTCATTAATTCAGATACTGCAGCACTGCCCCATCTCCTCAGCCCCACAATGATGGTTTCAAATGATGCTGAGCAGGGTGAGCATGCAGCAGGGAGCTGGGCAGGATGCAGGGATGCAGAAATGCATTCCAGGGAGAGCTGTGCTTCCTGCAGGGTGAGCATGCAGCAGGGAGCTGGGCAGGATGCAGGGATGCAGAAATGCATTCCAGGGAGAGCTGCTGGAGCTGCATGCCAAGCTCCCACTGTTGGGATATCAACATCCATTAAGTTAAAATGGGCTCCTGGCCCCGCTGGGCTCCTGAAGAGCTCGAGAGGAGTTCCATGTTCACAGCAAAGTCTTCTGTAAACAGGAAAAGCATTTTGTGGAAACTGCCAGCCAGGACACGTTCCCTGTAACGGTGCTGCACAAATGCTTGGAGGAATTTGATCTGGAATAATGTATGAACCTGCGCAGGGGGAAAAATCAGATGGAAACTGATGACAGCTGGGTAAAAAATGACAGGAGAGTGGATGGAGTGTTTTACAAGCGATAGGAAAAAGTTTCTGTCTTGTTCAGCACAGAAGAAGTGGTTGAACTGCGGATATGAGTGACAGCTCAAAGACACCAGGAACAGCCATGCGGAGAGGGACAGAAGTGTTGGAGCAAGAAGGGAACCCCCAGGAGCCACAGGCAGGGGCTCAGGCTGAGGCTCTCTGGAAGCTGCGTGTCTCCATCCTCAGTCACATTCTGCAGTCAGAACCAGGACTGCTTGACCTAAGGATGCACCCAAGGTTCTCTGCCCAAACTGTTTCATTTATGAGAATCCAGGCTAAAACTGGTACATTTTGCAAGCTGTTTATAGTCTTCCACGGAGAAATCCTACCCTTAGCACATTAATTTTCAGTGCAATGTTCTCTTTCATGTAAAGATTCAGAAATATCAGTATAACTCTTACAAGGGTGCCTGCTACCATTGTTAAAAATAAACTGCGAGTTTAAAAACAGAAAATTAATTTCTATATTTAATAGCACCAAATTATCACTATAAATGTTCCTTATCGTTTTTATTAGCTCTTTTGGAGCCTTGTGTTTCCCTGCTCTGTTTTCATGCAGCAGGAGGAGGCTCAGTGTCCCCTGCTGAGGTGAGCCCAGGCATGCCCTGCACATGCTTGCTGCAAGAGCCTCCAGTGTCCCTGGCAATCCTCCTGCTGAGAAGGACACAGACCTTCAGCTCTTGGCTTTCATTTGTCTGATTTTACACACGGGAGGATCTCCCTGTGTTTGACAAACACCCACCCCCAGGTTCTCCTTCAGCAGGCAATTCCATTTATAGCACATGCACAAACAGGGGGGAAATGGAGTTCAGGATTTCATTCCACTGGAACAGTTAAAATGTAAAAAATGTTGAGTTCATTTATAGGCTTGAATTTGCAGTCAAGGGTGCTGAGCCCTGTCATTTTTCCTTTGTCCTTGGTGAATAATACAGACAAGTAGAGGGGGCACAAGCACATTTTAACCCTGGACTTTACAGCAGCTGCTATTCAAAACCAGTGGTTTCTTCTGTTTTTACTCCTTATTTGTGTGTCAAACCCATCCTCTATGAAGCAAACCACAAAAGTCAACATTTCAGCCTTTCCCTCTCCCAGGTGTTAATGGAAAGCAGAAACACTTGGGATGTGCATTTCAATTGCAACAAGCCACACGATTTTTGTCAAGCTACTTTGTGTCAAGCACATAAATAAACATGTGCATAGGGAAAAGGTTCAATATTTCAACACTGGTTTCTTTTTGCAATCTTCAAGATGCAAGTCCAAAACACTTCTGTCAGGAAATATGGGTGGGAGAATATTGGAAGGATGAAAAATGTGCATTTTCTGAAAAATGCGTCATACTCAAAATCGCAGTGTTTCAAGAAAACTGTCGTGTCACCTAAGAGCCCTCGGCTCCTTTGAAACTTGGGGAACACAATCCAAAGGAAAACCATTCCCAACGCCACGCTTCCCCAGGCTGGCGGTCCCCCCGTGCCCAGCAGCCGTGCCCGGTGCTGAAGCAGCGCGGTGCCAGCAGCACCAGGGAGCAGCACGGCAGCCCAAGCCCAGAGCTCAGCCCCCAGGGCCGCCCTCAGCCCTGCTGCTCACGCCCCTGCTGGTGCCTGCAGAGCCATTCTTTACACAGACAGCGCCGGGGTGAACCGGCCGCTGCTCGTCCGGATCGATTCGTACTTCCTCTCACCGAACTAGGAGCTGAAATACAAATTCAAGCTGAATAAAACATGGAAAAAAAAAATCTTTAAAAACTGCCACTGAAGAAACCTCTTTTCTTGCTGAATTCTGCTGGCAGAGTAAGGAGAGGGCCCACACACGGTGTCACCCCGGGGGCAGCCTGTGGTGCCCAGCCCATGGGGTGAGCAGCAGGGACACGGGCAGCAGCTGCTGGTGCCCAGGCTGCCCACTGACCCTGCCACAGCCAGCCCACACTGCCGGGCCACAGCAGGGCTGCCAAGGGCTGCCAAGGGCTGCCAAGGGCTCCCTAGGGCTGCCAAGGGCTGCCAAGGGCTGCCAAGGGCTCCCAAGGCCTGCCAAGGGCTCCCTAGGGCTGCCAAGGGCTCCCTAGGGCTGCCAAGGGCTCCCTAGGGCTGCCAAGGGCTCCCAAGGCCTGCCAAGGGCTCCCAAGGCCTGCCAAGGGCTCCCAAGGCCTGCCAAGGGCTCCCAAGGGCTCCCAAGGCCTGCCAAGGCCTGCCAAGGCCTGCCAAGGGCTCCCAAGGGCTCCCAAGGGCTCCCAAGGCCTGCCAAGGTCTCCCACAGGCTCCCAAGGGCTCCTAAAGGCTCCCAAGGGCTCCCAAAGACTGCCAAGGGCTCCTAAAGGCTGCCAAGGGCTCCTAAAGGCTGCCAAGGGCTCCTAAAGGCTGCCAAGGGCTACCAAGGGCTCCCAAGGCCTGCCAAGGGCTCCCAAAGGCTGCCAAAGGCTTCTAAAGGCTGCCAAGGGCTCCTAAAGGCCACCCCACTGCCCCAACATGGGTGAGCACTGTGAGTGTCCCTCCACACCTGACACTCGTGTCCATCTGCAGCCCTGCTCACAAGGAGGGGCTGTGGGGACTGCCCAACACGCCCCTGCACACTCAGCATTGCTCATCTTGGGGTGAGAGCTGCTGGGCTGCCCTACAAACCCCTGTCAGGGACTTGGGGAGAGCCAGAAGGGGCCCCCAAGTCTCCTTTTCTGCAGGCTGAGCGGCTTTCCTGGCTCCCTCAGCCGCTCCTTTGATGATTTCCTCTCTCCACCCTCCACTGGACACCTCTGACACCTCTCCAAACGTTCTCGGGTGTGGCCCCGAGCATCCCGAGCTGGCAGAGGAGGTGCTGGGCAGCACTCAGGGCAGGCAGCACAAAGTGTACACAAGGATACTGAGCTAAAGGCAACAGCACTGAAATAAATGGCAGGCGCAATCGCTCTACTTTATTAGATGCTGACAAGAGAACATAAATCCCTATCTGCAAAAATCGGTTATGTGCATTTGGACAACTGAATAAGGAGGTCTGAAATATTGTTCTATTTACTTTCACGGCACAGAACCAAGACACTCTTTGTTGCCTCATAAAATGCAGCACAGTGAAGTTAATTCCTCTCTGCCAGCAGCTTTTTGCTCCCTCTTGCCAGGGACAGCCCCTGTCTGCAGACGGCTCCATCAATCCGGAGCCCGCAAGGACTCGGCTTTACGGACGCCTCTCCTTGATCCAGGGCTGGAATAAATGCAGATTATGTGTCTGTGCAGGGGCTGCTGAGACCAGCACGCCAAGGGCACAGAGGTCACTGGAAAGCACTGACCTGCTCTGCTGACTGCTCCTGCCCGGGCCAGCACCAGGGGCTGCTGGAAACCAGAGAGAGGGGCTGGGCTCCTCCTGGGTGCGGGGCAGGAGAGGCTCCATCCACGGGGGCTCGGGGGGGAAAGGTTCACCCACATTTGTGGTTGTTCACCCTGGAGCAGAGGAGGCTCAGGGGGCTCTGGTGGCTCTGCACAGCTCCTGCCAGGAGGGGACAGCCGGGGGGGTCGGGCTCTGCTCCCAGGGCACAGGGACAGGAGCAGAGGGAACGGCCTCAGGCTGGGCCAGGGCAGGCTC
>VZUI01055559.1:47500-86576 GCA_013401135.1 Cettia cetti | reverse complement strand
TTTTGGTTGTTGGTTTTTTTTTTTGGTTTTTTTGGTTGGGTTTTTTTTTTTTTTGTTTTTTGTTTTTTTTTTTTTTTTTTTTAGCTGGGATGTGAGCTTACCTTTGTTTTGGAAATTGCATAAACCTATCAGGAAATTCTGAAAAATCAATAAACTAATTTTATCGTTGGAGATATGTAAAGCAGTAAGCACTTTCCAGATGTGGCTGGGGATAGAAGCAAAGAAAACTGCTCTGTTCTAGCAGAGGAAAAACTGTTGACATTTCTTTGAAGTATAATCTCTTTTGTTTATTTGGGTTTTAATAGCTTCCAGCAGTTAGCTGCATATTTTTAAACTGATGTTGCTTGCATACTTATTTTCTAAGGTTTGTGAGTGGCATTCATTGACTGCCATATGTTTAAAGGCTAACCTGGATGTTGATGAATGAATGAGATTGATGAGGAGAAAGGGAGTTTTAACTAAAGATGGACTCAAGCTAAAATTCTCGATCCACACATTACCTGAACTCTGAAGGTATTTGAAATTCAAACAGCCAAGGCTGGATTTCACAAAGGTTTATTTCATTTCTGACTTCATTGCTGCTTATACAGGATTCTGGCTGCTTAGCAAGAATTAAAATACCTAGGTAGGAAGTCTAACAATTTCAGCCCAATGTTATAAATCGCCATTTTTTTCCAAGCAGAAATTCTCCCTGTCAAAAAATTACCTGGAAAGTAGCCAATTGTATAGTGCCATGGGACTTTTATGCCACTGTACTTTCCTAAAGGTGTCTAATCAAACACATGTCCTTGGCCTTCTGTCCACCCTGGACTAGGGAACATTTCCAATTGGAATCTGGATGCTGCTCATTGATTCATTCATGACTTTAACTAGGATCTTAAAATAATGTTCTCACTTCCCTGTGCCCAAATTGCTAGAATATTGTAGAAGTACTTTGTTGGTAGATCACTGGAGAGTAGGATTTGTGAATAAAACCCTTCACTGACGTCTTGTGCTTTGGTGGAACATGAGGCTGTTTTGGCTAGTACACAAAATATGTCAGATATTTAACTCCACGGGTTTTGGTGTGAAATAGCTGTCTATGTATTTTCTGGAAGGCTGGACCTTGCTGTCCAGCACCTACCTGGGTGAATGGGAAGTTTCCTACTTTGGATGAGGCCCATTGTCTCCACCTCCTTTAGCCCATCTGTAAAATGGTGGTAGAAATACTTATCTAAATTCATAATGAGATTTCAAACTATTGGTCTGGAAAGTGCTACAGAAGTGTGAAACCCTAATGAAGAGGAGAGCAATTATTCCAAATGTATCAATTTGCAGTGTAAGAGTTTTTAAAGAAGTCATTATGATTTCTTAGTATAAATGTACCTATTCAGAAGAATGGCTTTACAAATCATTTATTACTGTAATAACAGCTATTTTGAGCTGAGATATCAGGGTGCAATCCAAAGCCCATTAAAGTCAGTGGAAAGATTCCTACAGATGCTAGTGCATTTTATGTCTGTCTTTAAGCACATGCTTAATATTAAAGTCAAGGAGACTTAAGTGTCTACCAGAAGTTAAGTATTGAAACAGGCCCAAGTCCTTTGTCTCATCCTGGGAAAAAATGCTCCTTGAATGAGGGTTCTTGAGGAAAAGTAAATCTACCACCCCAAAATTTTCACTTCTGGAGCATGAAGTTGTGGTGCACAGGGTAAATACTCTCCCTGTTGGGATTATAAGTGTGGAGCTGGCATTGTATGTTGTAACTTATTGGTCCAGCAAATATGTGCAGCATATTAAATAGTAAAGGGGTTATTAAAAAATATTCATGTGACGAGCAAATTTAACACACAAATCATTAGAGTTGGTCTAAGTGGCTGAAAAGGGGCTGACATTGAAAAATGAAAACTATTTTGGAAAGTAAGTGGAAACTTAAAAAAACCCTCGAAACACAACTATATATGAGCTCTTGACATTTCCTAATGATTTATGTAACATACTGTATGAGAATACAGTTTAATTTGCCTTCAGATGCACTGTCGGCTGTTGCCAAACTCCAGCAAACAGTAAGCATTTCAGACTGAGAGCAGCTTATTTTTTTTCTATAAAAATAAATACGACTGAAACAAACTTGTCACTCTACCTAATCTTTATTGTTAATATTATTTAGAAGGATATGATTGGCTATGAAATGTTTTGTGTGGAGAGAGTCTCTTTATATAATTTCAGTGCCACTTTTCAAGAAAGTTTGTAATTGTTCTATGTATTTTAAAAGTACAAACACTAATTATGTCTGGATTGATGCATTTTAATGGTCTTTGAGTTCTACAAATTAATGGTTAGGAAGCTTAGCAAATTAACTTTCATTTGGTTTCTGGGTAGAAACTCATCACAAAAAGCTCCTTATATATTAGTAATAAAATTATTCCAAATGATGCTACTTGAACAGTTGCTCTAGCTACATATTAAGATTTGCTCTGTTTTTCATGTGTTTTCCATCAAGGAAGTCTGTGGTTACCTTCCTGATTCTGCTGGACTGGAAAAACATAGCTAATATGGTGTGATCTGGAGAAAGCTTTGATGCAGGGGCTTTACAAATAAACCTCCAGATGCCATATGGTTTACATTCATCTCTCAATTTATTTCCTATAAATGTCTATTGAATATTCCATTGAACCAACACATGTGAAACTAGAGCTGGAAAAGAGAGCGAGGTATAGAATGCTTTGTGGCAGCATGTGATTATCATATTTCTTTTCCAATATTGCTACCAGCCTTAAACGCACGGTAAATTAGTCAGATGCCAAAGTTCTCAGAGTTAGGGTGGAAAATAAAGAAACAATATTTTAAACCTTACAAAAACAAACACTCCTCTCTCGCATGTTGTAATGTATCTCTCACACTAGAGCTGGTTCTCCTCTGCAGTAAAGCTGACTTGTGTGTTTGGTTTCTGTCACTAGAAAATTTAAGTCATGGGGAACTCTATGGGAAAGAAAATGCTGTTAAAGCTTTGCAAAGGAAAAACAAATTAAGGATAAGAAGGTTGGAGGTATATTTGTGCTTGATTAACTAATACGGTGTATCAGAGCTCTCCACCCTTCTTAGTTTTTCTTCTTTCTGAAGTCCAGCAGCGTAACTTGAACAAGTCAGAGTGGCACATTTCAGTCAATGGAGTATTCTTAGGTCTGCATTAACTCAAGAAGAACTCCACTTCTCCAAAGGTTCCTCACAGTAGAGGTCACATCCCCAAAAGGAACTCTCCATATACAATTCGGAGCTTCTCTCATCTCTGCAAGCCCCCATGCAAAAGTCCCCCTTCCCCTGCTCAGGGCACTTGACTGTTGGAAGTTATGTCTGAAAATTAGGAGAAAGACCCCATTTTTTTACAGATGAGGAAAAAAGCTTCTGTTGAGATGGACTAATTTGTTTTACAGAGCTAAACTTTTCCATAACCCAGATTTAACGAACTTACCAGCTCGGACTTATAGTTTATGTTGATCAAAGGAACATATTTCTGTGCAGCTTATAGAGGAGCTTCCCTCTCCCTCCAAGACAAGTTGGTTTGCATTTATCCATGCTTCTGTCTGAGACAGAATGCAAATTTCTCACCTACCCAGACTGTCTACATAAGGCTGAAAACCCACTTAAGACCTGCTTATGCCTTACCAAGCTTATTAGCTCAAAAACCATAGACAGGAAATCTTTCCCCTTAACTCATTTCAACTAAGAATTTATCTGGAGGAGTCAGTACTGCATCTAGTCTGGGCTGGTCCTCTAGATGTAATTTTATTTTAGCCAAGAAACCTTGAATAAGTGAATCTTCAGATCACTGACCAACATATTAGAAAATTACTGTTATTCATCTGTCTTTATGATACCAGATTAAAAAGCTCCAGTCAGCAGCAGAAAGTCCTATTCATTGCAGCAGAAAACCAGGCTTCCTTATTATGTGAGTTCCACAAATAGCAAAAACAGTTAGGAAAGCAACCAAATCCACAGATGAAAAATAAGGTAACTAAATTTTTTACTCCATGCATCATCCTCTTATGTTCCACTGAGACTAGGGCTGGGAAATCCTATATTTAACATACTGAACTTTGATGTCTTCTACAGGAATACTACTCAGGTACGTTTGATTGAAGAGATGAATGGAAAAAATTCTCTTTGTTTATCCTCAGCCATAAAAGGTATTAGAGACACTTTTCATGTATTTTCCATGTTGTTAGTAGTAGTAGTAGAATTATTAGTATTAGTATTAGTATTAGTATTAGTATTAGTATTAGTATTGGTATTAGTATTTATTGGTATTGCAAAGCAAAAACTGCCAGATGCTGCTGGGAAGAAATCTTTAGAGCTTCCTTTGAGAAATAAGATATTAGATTATTAAAATTAAAAAGGCTAGAAAATTAGACTCCTACATAGTCACAATGGCCATGCACAGGTTCTGACAAAAGTATTGAATTACTAAGAAATTTGTCAAAACAACTTGCATGTAAGAGAAAAACAAACTGCTGGCAAGCAAATTATATTATATACCAGTGTGGAAATATCAGTCCCTTCCTATTCAACTCCAAGAGCAATAAAAAAGGACTTTTTACTGTTCCCCTGTACAGTAAATGTAATAATTTTCATTTTTGTAAAGTGTTATCATTTCAACTAAATTTCTTCAATGACTCACCAGTTTCTTTTCCTGGCAGTTTGTTACTACACTGTCCTCTAGGATGGAAAAAAAAAATAAAAGAAAGCTTTCAGTATAGGATAGGATGGAGATTTTTCAATGTACTAAGAAAGAAACGACAGTTTTGACTTATCTTCACATGTCCTGTAAGTTTTTGGAGGAATGAATTAGGGCTGTGAGGAGGTGAGCCCTCTCCATTCCACCTGCCAGCTTCCCTGTTCCCTCCCCTCAAGATCTAATCGTGGAGAGCCTTTCCTTTTATTTTTTCCTTCAGTTGTTGAAGTACTGAATAGCTCCCAAATACACCAGCAGCATGACGTGCTATATTTTCAAAATACTCTCACTAAATACCAAGGGAGTCCTGGAAAAAGCACATCAAAACCCAAGGATCCAAACCCAAGTCTTCTCTTCCTTTGGCTTCCTCATGATCCTGCATGGCCTCTTGACTGACATGTTTAATTCAATTCCAAAATGTTCCTTGCCTGTTCACTACCTTTTCAGCTCCAGATGTCTGGGTAGAAAACCTGTTTAAAAATACTTCTCCTCTTTGTTCTCACCCCTATTTTCTTCCTAAAGTGTATTCCTGCTGCAGTTCCCATGCACTGAGCAGCCATGAATGAGAAACCATCCCAAAAGTTTGGATGGACCCATAGATTTTGTGCTAGGGTCCTCGGGTGGATGTGTGTCCTACACCCAGGTGAGGGAGGAGGGTGGTAAGCCACAATGCCATGGCTTTGCTTGCTTCACCCCAATGGAGATGCCCTGCACTGACAAGGGGGTTGTGCCCACTTCTGGTGTGTCTCATGAAATCCACTTCAGGCCTGAAGGCATAACCAAGCAAAGTGGGTTAGAGCATTACAAATGAAGCTCACCATTTCCACAAAAAGCCCATCTTTGTGCCCAAAGCAGTGCTGTTCAGGGTTGGGTTTTTTTGCACTCATGTAATATTGGACAGGATGCGACCAGGAGACAGCACTGAAGTAATGTGATAGAAAGGCTGTGCATGTGGAACAACAATCACACAGATAATGCTGCTAAAAACAAGGCTTTCTTATCAAACTAAGCTTAAACAAGTTTGACTTGTGCAGAGCCCCGAGGTCATGCTGGCCTTCAGCGTGGGTGATCTTTACCTCTCCCACAATCAACACTGCTGATCTTCTTGGCCAGGAGTCTCTCTCCATCACTGTGAAGTTTCCAGGGCAGAAGTGCTCTGGCATTTCCTGAGCTGTCGCTCGGTTTCAGCAGCACTGGAGCTGTTGCATAAGTTTTTACCTCTTGTTTTGTACCTCCTAGGGCTCAGTCATGTGTCTGCTGCTTAGAAATAATTACATGGGTTATAAATGCTTTCTTACATTCTTCTACAATGCTCAGCCAAGTGCTCATATTCAGCTGGTATAAAAAAGCCATTCCAGGTATGTTCTCATACACGTTCAAGGTTTTCAGATACATTCTTCTACAATGGCTCTGCTGCTGTCTTTGTCCTAGACAAAGTCTGCCAAAGATCTCTTCCCAGAATGATCTTATTCACCAGAAGCAGATGGAACAAACTCTCCAGCCTGCTAGGAACTGGACACTCACATGGAGAGTTTCCTTAGTCAGTGTCAAGGAAAATCATCCCTGGGGTCATTTCCCGCAGTACCCGTTAGACACAGAGCTACGGGAAGAACCTCTTTGGTTGCTTCAGCCCTTAGGAATGGGAAGGGTGAGCACAGAGATGTCTCTCGCCTCTCAGAGTCATGGAGAGAGGTGGCACTGTGCCCAAGGCAGAGATCTGGGGAGAGAAAGGAGCAGTCTCTCGCCTGACACCAGGCAGATGGGGCGTAAGAAATGGATTTTTTTTTGCTAAGCTTGCAAAACAGGGAATTCAGCCAGGATTTACACTCTTACCTGCCTCTTCCATCACTTAGCCCGACACTTCACTCTCTAAGATCCCAACTAGATGTTGCTTAAGAGTAGAAGCACTGAAATTCAGACTGCATTAAGCCTCTCAATGTTTAACATATCCTGAAGCTGTCAGATTTACAGAGTTTGTCAGTTCAGGGTCCACCTTCTGCACGTACTGGTTTCCACAAGTATCTTATATTTCACATTTCTTCTGCTCATCTGGCCTGTGGAGCCAGCTATGAAATCTCAGACAATGGCAGATGGAAACAGGTTAAAGGAAAGGAGGTTGATGGTCATAGCCATGTCCACCAAAACTCTTATTTTCAGCTTTAATTCATTACACAGCTGATGCTGCATCTCCTCCTCGGCTTCTGGGATTAGAGAGGGGTTTTTTTTTACTGTTGTGAAGATCAAGCTGGAGTTAATTGACTAACACAACCTGGTTTTCTGTCTACTCTGCTGTTCAAATGTTCCTTGCCTTCCATGATTCCAAGCTTTAACAAATAACCAGTCCATGAAAAATCGGTCACTGCGGGAGAAGGGAGGAAGCCTCTACTCTTTGAAGCAATATTTATGCTGAAAGGTGGGATGTGCTCTGAGAGCACTGCAAATTCATCTGTACAGGATGATTCAAGCTCAGGACAAGGGTCTAGCCAATAACAAGGAAAATACCAGAACTTTAACTATATCTAATACTCATTTTGGGAGAGGAAGATAGGGAGTAGAAGGAATTAATGTTCGTCTTCTCTCATCTTGAAGGGAAGGACCTGACTGTTTCCCTTCAAGGCTGTTGTTCCTGAGCAGAGCTCACTTTGTAGTCCAAATCCAATTGTCTCTCTTCCTGAAAATGCTGGGATTTAGATGACAGTTCCTATCAACTGCCTAATTCTTGGCATGTCTTGAGCTCCATCCTGATGGATTTAAGAACCACAAACCTAACCTCAGCATTGTAGGTTTTGCTCTATGGCAAAGCACCTGCGTCTGTGCAACAGTGGGGCATCAAAATACCCTTCTCAGGGAGATTTGGGTCTGTGCCAGTAGATTCTGCTAAGAAAAAACACAAAACTCTTCACAGCTACAACATAGCCTCCTCTTCTACTTGCAGGCTTTTCCAATGATTGGTACAGGCAAGAGACAGAGCCAAAGTTTCACTTGGTGTTCATATCAGGTCAGACTGAACCACTCTGGTGGACTCACTCATGGGGGATTTGTAAAAGTGCTAAATTATCTGTATTTGCATTTTCAGTTCAGTACTACTTGAAGGGAAGGGATAATACTTGGTCAGCAGAAACAGGAGTTGTCTCCCTGAACACACAGCCAGACAGATCTGATGAGGAGGACACAATATATTTATACAGACCTTTTTCAAAGTGGAACCACACTTTAAATATTGATTTTCACTGGCATGCAAAATGCTGATATCTACAGACAATTATGTCACTGCTTTATTATTTTATTTTTAATATATATTTTCTACATGACAGGGTAGATCCTTAGTTCTCAGCCAAAAGAACCATCTCAGTAACATGCAGTGAACTGTGGGTTTGACTGAAATCCAGCTGGAGCATAAATTTCAAATCCAATTAATTGTAAGCAATATCTTTAAGGCATTTGAAGAACTGTATCTTGCTTAAATGTTCTAGTCTGTAATACATATATGTTATATACAATAGTGCATATTTATATATACACACGGGAGACATAGATATTGTATATATACACCAGTTACAGTACTATATACAAAATATTTGAACATGAATAAAAACTTTTGTGAGTTTTAGGGAAGTGTATTAGACTGTGCTTGCTCACATGATGAACTCATGATATGGCAGTTATATAGTTCAAGTGTTCTGTACTCCCAGTATTCATCTAATATTTTATAATAACTAGCATAAAACATCCAGCTATAGTGCTGGATTCAAATGTTCAAACTAGGATAAGTCAGGGCTACCCAAGCCCATTCACTTTGAGCTGCTGGTAGTTGTCTCTTGCAGTTTTGAATTCTACAGTATCAAAGACAAGACCTGCAGTGATGAAAAGTTAACTGTTTTTTCTTTTGATAAACTAACCCCACACCCCCCTTGTCCCACGAGGCAAACACTGTACATGAAGATTATTCCAGAAATTCTTGCCTCTAATACAGTCAGGCACAGGGCCTCCATTGCCATGGGACTGGGTGGGGAATCGAAGGCTCACAGCCATCCAAAATGCTTCTAAACTCTCAGATTTAGGGTAGCATTGTGGCCACCACTGAGACTGGCAATGGCAGTACTGCCTTGCTGTGCCTTTAATTTCCCATCCATCAGTCTGGATTTCCAGTGAAATTCAGTTGCCTTTGTACCCAGATAAGCAATTTGTTTTATCTTTGCAAGAATGGTTGTCCTGGACTTCCCCAGTAGTCATCCCAAGGGTGATGACACATTCATATGACATCTGAAACAATGTATGCAAGATTACCTGGCCACAATTTATCAGGGAAGTGGATGAAAAATGCTTTCATTCAACTGATTAACATTTAATTAACATTGTTAATTAACATTGATTTTAACTTTTTCAGCTGAAGTGTTACACTTAACACTGACCTTAACTTTTAAAATCAAAGCTAGGTGCTAAGAAAGCTTGGAGAAAACTATGATTGATATTATACATTATAATCTAGCTGTATGAGATCTGTGTTGAAGTTATGGAGTAATGTGCATTGTACCATATAAAAGTCTAATGATAGTTAATGTTAGTTAATTAAGATGAACACTGAATGGTATTACCCTGTCTCATATGGGTATTAACATCATATTAGAGTCTAACAAAATATTATTTTAGTTAAAACCACATATACTGACTCAGTCTAGATTCTCTCTGAAATGAATTCTGAATCCGATTAAACTGCCTTTTTCAAAACCATACCATGCTCCTGGATCTCAACACAGCAAACAGGAAAACAGGGATATAGTCTGATACACCAAATGGGTCTTCTTTATTGAGTAAAAATAAAGAGAAAATTTTATAGTTCTATTCAGGAATTCTAGGATCACAGAGCAGAGATCTCTACTTTATTGCAGAAAAATGCATTAGATTATTCTGCTCATAAGCTTAGCATGCTCCATTTTCAACTGATAAGGTTTTTCTTCTGCCTTTTCACATCTTCCCATCCTGAACTCCTCCTAATGAGCCGTTAATCCAGAACGACATTTCACAGAGATACAGAACAGGCACCATCAGCACTGCTGCAGATCCCAGCACAGCCCAGGCACCTTCCCTGATCCCAGAGCAATCAGTGTGCTCCTGCCTTGCACCCCAACCACAACAGGGATCATCCATTCCCGTGTTGGAGACATCCCTGTACACACAAACATAGGACATAGGTATGTACGGGATTTCTCCTTTCTTTGCACTCATGAACACAGTGCAGGGCATCAATTAGAGGTTCATAGTCTCAGGCAAAAAGCAGTATCTAAAAAGAAGAAATATGCAGAAATGCAAGAGTGCATATATCCTTTAAGCACATGAATATACATGTGATATTAAATGTGAGAAGGATTTAAAGAGACCGTATTGTACCTTTAATTAGCAGGTGGTGCTTCTTAGCATTGTAAAAGAGATGAGCCCTGTTAAGTGATCTGGAGACGAGCATAATGACTTCAGTGCTCGGGTTATGAAGGGCATTTCTATAAAGAGAGGAGTAGTATTAAACAGCCAAACTCTCCATACAGTCATATTTATTCTCCATAGTCTTATCAGCAGAGCCAGGTGGTCACAGGTTGGTTGGTGCAGCTGTGGAAGTAAAGCAAAGACCAAATTTCCTAAATAAAATTTGTATTGCAAGAGCCTGTGAAAAGAGAGAAGTGTAAGAGGAGGTAGGTGTGAGAGTGACAGTAAAATTCTGGCTGGAGTAAAAGGGGAAAGCAAAGAGCAGCTTCATCAGGTCAGACAGTATTTGGAAAGGAAGATGAGGTCCACGGATGATAGGCAAAACTTATTTCTTTCTATTTTCCTTTTGGGCCAGTCTCTATGTCTCTATGATTTTTCTTCAGTGTCCTTCACTTTTATGGGTTTCTCTTTGACTCCAAACAATTCAGGGTATGTTGCAAATTTTACTGAATATTTGGCCAAAAATTAAATTGCCATTACAGTTCCAAGCATATTCTTAACTCCAAGATGAACCGGTGTTTTCTCCTGAATAGTAGGTGGCAGAGAAAACTTTGTTTATCCTTTCACAAAATTGAGAAAACAGAGGTTTGTGTCTTGGCAGGAAGGTGGCACCTCCAGCATCCCAAAATCTTTCTGCCACACAATGCCATCTACATTTCTCTCGCCATGACCATGTGGTGAAGCCCTTTATGGCTTTTTGTGGATGTAATAGAGAACTTCAGAAACCGAAGTTGCATCTATTTTGAACATGGTTGTTTCAACAGAACCTTCTCAATGAGAAAAGGCAATTGATTCTTGAATGCACAAGCATTACAGCAATGTCCATATGAGGTCCTGTCAGCTCTTTCTTTCCCAGACTGTCCTTTGGTGTGATTTTTGAATGGCACTGCACAGGACCCAGGTGCTGTGCTACAGAAGATAATATTCTGAGGGTAGCATCTGACCCCTCTGTGAGCTCCAAAAGCAATTGTGTTGGTAACTTTGCATTTGCCTGTGGGGCTCTCTCATAATTAGGCTATTCATGAGCTATGGGGGTTGCTTTCTACTTGCGAATGCTTTTTTTTTTCCCTTTGACTTATCTTTGATTCCTAGGAATTTATGCACTTTTATTCGTTTCAGGATCCAGCAATGTACAAATCTGTTTTTAAGATCTGCAATATATGCATTTGCCCCATGGGATGCCTCCCTGGGCCCATATTTGTTTTTGCGTGTAAATATGCACAGTGGCCTCACTGCTGCTCACACATCAGAAGGGATCACACTGAGGTGACTGATTATGAATCAAAATTAAAACCACCAATTGGCATTAAAGGTCACATCTTTATTAAAATTATTCCTCCAAATACAATTAGCTGCACACCAGTCTGTGGGGAGGAGAAATGGAGAGTTTCTGTGAGTCTGATCCAATCTTGACCCAACTTACACCAATAATGTGTCATTACCTTGAATAGAGTTTCTCCCAGCTGGTGGTAGAAACACAACTCATTTTCCACAGCCTCCCTTCTCCCAAGGACAGCACAAAGGAAAGAAGATATCAAGACTCCTGGTCTTAAGGAAACTAGGTTTGTTTTCTTTTTCTTTCTGTTCTCCCTCTATTCTATTTATCAGTGATTTCATTCCTTGCCCTGTTGGGTGAAGTTCTGTCAGTACACTTGCTGTGGATGGGCTGCATTTCCATGGCAGTCACTCACATCACAGAGTGATGATGCGCTGAAAAGAGCAGGGACAAAAAAAAACCAAATCAGTGGGATTAGTTTGATGAGTTCAAGAGGTTATTTGTGCCAACAAATTAACAGTAAGGCTTAATCCCCAGGGGCTGCACGTAAACCATGGTAAATGAAATCTAAGATGAAAATATGCATAAGAATTTAAAAAGCAATTGAGCATCAACTTTAAAAAGTGAAGGGAAAGATCAAGTTGAAAAAAAATATGTAGGCCATTCACTGGGGATGTGAAGTAGAAAGAACTGGTGAGCCCTTCACTCACTGAAGTGTAGGAGTGCAGCACAAGCACTGGTGCTTCACCTGCCTCCAAAGTGACCAGCACTGGTTGCTCCCAGAGACAGTCTGAGCTTGCACAGACCCTTGTGCAGATTATTTATGCTGCAGAAACAGGTTTGTTGAAGTTTATGTACATAATAATCTTTATTAGACCAACAGATGTGGTTATCTAGGTTCTTCTTCAGGGCTGAAACGGAAGCATCAAACCTGCATGTGTCCAAAAGCAGGTCAATGTTTTTAAAATATACCAATTGATCTAATAAAAGACATTACTTCTCCCAGCAAACCCTTCCTTGAGAACATTTATGGTAGCTCTTATATTCCTGTAAGTGAGGGCTTTAAACCATTTTAAAAACATTACACTAGATAGCATCACATCTTCTTTATTTGGAAGTTAATTATTATTTTTTATCATCTTTAAAATGTGAGGAAACACAATTGAATGGACTCTTAACCAAGATAAAATAGGATGTCTGGAGGAGAAATCAGTCCTGGACCTTCTCTTTAACCACAGCTCTATTATGAAGGGGTAAGCCAAATGTCTCTCCAGAAGGGATTTTTTTCTTTATGCCTCAGGAGTTAATAGCAGAATGAATGCATTCAGGGCTATATGACGAATTTGAAACTTTGTCCTCAGCATGGTGGAGTTGAAGTAGCAGAAAACTGCCTGTACAGAATGGAGTGAAAGTCTGAGGTGTTCCTGATGTATAATTGCACTTCATTCTTAGATGAGAATTATGATGTTAATTTTAGAGGTTTAAAAAAAGAAGGAAACTTTAATTATCATAGTTAATGGACACATATTATTCAGCGATCTGCAGCTTTTCTAGATGCTCTGTCATTTCTGGCATCTGAAGTCAAAATGCACTGTCTCTCTCCCAGAGAGCCACAGATACACAGGTGTGTATCTCACAAAATGAGATACAGGTACTGGGTTCCAATCTCTTCACATCTCTTGGAAGAAACAAAATGGAGGGAAAACACTGTTTTTTTCAAGTTGGTTTAAAATGACTTTTCAAGTTGGTTCCTGAAAAAAATATTTGCAAGCTTATAATTTGTTAACTGAGTCTGAGCAAAAAGTTTGGCTTTCAAACAGTTACTCCTTATTGTCTGTCTGAATTCATCTTTTTAACCACAGGGTTCTTAAGTAATGCAATTCCCAAAGCTAAATGCACATACTGAGTGTCTGCAGATCCTCATAATGAAAGTTGCTACCATGTGCAATACCATGTAAACACCTTTCTTCCTCCAGTTTCTAGAAAAATAAAAAAGAAGGAGATAAAGTTCCTATTGGTGCATTTTAAATGCAAGGAATGTGTCAAAAGTCTCCTGAGAAGTCGGGTTTCCTTTATGCCACAGCAATGAAGAAGCAAAATGTGTTTTCTTTCTTTCACTTTGTCAGAATGCAGCGCTAAAGTCTGGGGGTCAGGACTGGTGTCAAATAAACAACTTTACTGTTTTGAATTTTTTAAAGGTTGAAGCTCCAGATAAAACAACTGCCGTTTGCACACAATATGCCCTGTGATCACATGACATGATTGATGATAAGTCAAAACAAATTTTGTTTATTCAGCTTTAAAGTGAATGTGGTGTTCAGATTTTTCTGCGGTTTTGAGTGTTATTAGACAAACAAGGTGCACATATGGGATGTAGTAAAGGTAGGGGCCTGTTTCACCAACAACGTGTTTCCTTTCGGCACCACTGCGTCATCCGCCAAGCCACCCTGGGCTGGAGGTGTCCAGCCCTGTGGGGTGACAGCAGTGCTCCCAAAGCCTTGGCTGTGGTTTTGGCTGCCCTGCTCTCCCAGAAAGGCTGTCCACTGGGGAACGGGGTCTTCCAGGCCTGGGGGATGCAGTAGGTGCAGCAAATATCAGGGAAAAGACTAAATGTTGCTTCTCTTGCCGCAGTGCTCTGGCAGGTGCAGTGGTGTTGGAGTGCAGTGGTGTTGGAGCGTCTGCTGAGCTGAGTCACCATGTGAAACATCCCTTCAACCCCACAGCCACTGCTCGCACCAGGAACTGTGATGTCATGTTTCCCACAGACCATCCCTCCTCTCCTCCCTGCCTGGACGCTGCCCAGGCACCATTTTGGAGCTCTCCTTTAAACTGAAGTTCTCTTCCAGGAGCTCTTTTCCCACATGGCTGTGCTTAGCCACCCTTCCTCCTGCTGAGTAGTCTCTTCCTTGGAGTAGGGTCTAAGATCACGGACACATGGAAGTGAGTTAATTCAGCTCTTTGTTGCCTCCCCTGGGGTGGGAGCCAGACCTCGTGGTGGTCAGTGGGACACCCCCGTGTGATGAGATACCCCAAAGAGAGGCACAGCAGTGTTATCTTTCTCCTTGTTGGAATTTGTGTCCTCATTTGTGTGCAAGAAGAGCAGGGAGCAGGCCACAGCATCCTCCTTGGATGGGAGGATTTTATTATGGTTTTACTGCTGAGCTAAAATAGCAGGTTGAAAGTATGAAGCAAAAAAACATTGAAGGGCACAGTTATTTCTCTGGTGTCTAAGAAGGCTGTAATATTTGTTTTCTTTAAAAAAATTAAACTTTCCTATGATTATGCTTGAAAATAGGAGTAAGCTAAACTTATATTTTTCTAAGAGGAAATCCAAGGGATTTTTTTTTTTCTATAGCAGAAGAAGTCAGCTGAAAGCAACAATTGTTTTCAATTTTTCTTACAGGAAATATCATACCAATTCATTGGGAAAATACAAATGAGGTCATTTTTTCAAGAGGCTCAAAGATTCCCTGGAGAAATATCAGTAATTTCCTAACACCACTATCATTTATCCTTGGCCTTTCTAAAACATATTTTTCAAGAATTTGTAGCATAGCCCCTTCCACTGAAATGCCTTCTGTTATAATAAGATATTTGTTACAAATATTACTGCAGATACTTAGATTTTATTTTGAAGTCCTACATACAAAACTTATATATTGGGATACAACAAATAGCGATCTACTTAATTATTAATATTTTTAAATTAAATGTTTATTTGCAAAAAGAGTTAATGCTACTTAGAGGGCAAAAAAAAAAGTTGATGCTTAATTTCATCCCATTTAGTGCATTGTAATTATATGATTACCTATAGAAACTTCAGAGTATCGGTTTGCAAAGATCAAAGTTAGTGAAAAGTCAGCATGTAATTAGTTTCTTGCTTTGGAGCATTAGGTAGAATTACTGCAAAGAGGCAAAACTATCATTTTATAGAGACCCTTAGGAGATTTATAATGATGGTAGACAAATATATGCATACAATATCAGTTGGTGTGCTAAAATTTAATTTTAGTGAGGAAATGTGGTTGAAGGTGATCACAATACATGGGGATGTTCTTATTTTAATATTGGTGGATGTTATTATTAGAGAATCATATCAAAAGATATGTCACCAGGGAGAAAATATCATTTATAAATCACTAATGAGTAGCAAACAGTGTTTAGCTTGGAGGTACAAGACATCTTTTCACAATGTGCATTTATGATCAAACACAAAAGATCAACTGGGGGAGAAAAAACGAACAGTAGATCTATATTTTATCTTTTCGTTCTTGGCAACATTTTTGATGGTTAAATGGGGTTACACAATGGATGCACAGAATCACAACCTCTCTATAACAGCAGAAATAGCCTTTTCTATGTGCAACAAAGAGCTCACTTTTTGGCCCTCAAACATTGTTTTCTTTAAGAAAAATTCTTAATAGGTAACATCCCAGCTTTAAGCTGCTTTGCACTCAATATTTCAAGGTATTCAAGTCCCTTGTACCCTTCTATGTCACAAGCAGAGGCAAAAAATGTTATGTTGGGTCCACCTGTGCACACGTGGAAGTTTAGAGGAATTTTATGAGAATTTCAGTGGGTTTGTACTTGAGCCTGTTACATGAGAGAAGACATTTCCAAGACAGAGCCCTCACAACATCATACCACACACAGGACCTCTTTTTCCATCCACATGACATGAATATGATTTTAACATGACATTAAAACATATAAGAATGACCCTGTGGCTAAACATTTAAGATCTAATGGAATAAATGAGGAGAGAGCAGAAATGTGTAGGTGAGAGATTGTCATAAGACACAGTAAAAGGACTACAGGCGAAAAATGGAGAAGACAACAGAGAGGCTGAGATGGGAGTTGGGAGAAACATACATAGAAAGGAAGGAAGAATTTGAGAGCAGATATGGAGTAATAAATACCTTAGTGTTTCAAAGAACAGAGGAAAGAAAGTGATGGCCAGTACTGGCAGCATTTACAGGTTGCATTTTATCTTTCTGGAAAACATTGCTCATTACATTTCCTTAAAAAAAAAAAAAGAAGTAAATATAACCACTTCTGCTGGTTACAAAAATACAATCTGATGAACTAGAACAAAGAGCTGAGCCATTATCTTAAACTGATGTAGACCCAAAGGGAAGATGGACTTATGTAAATAATTAAATAATTCAGATATTCATTTTGGTGCCTATAACTGTGAACAATTATTTCAGTATTGCTACTGTATTTGTCCAATACATATGTACGGCATGATATGAGATTTATCGTAAAGTATATAGGGCATAAAAAGTTTATTTGTGGATAAAGCAGGGACTTTTACTGTTTTATTTCATGTATATTAATTTGATCTAAATGTCTTGCTCTTTATTCTTTCTCCTTTATTAACATCTCTTTTCATGCTGGAATAAATTATCGCTTGCTGCACTCATATAATAAAATAAGTAAATAGATATCAAGGATTCCAAAATTAAATTCCCCTTCAGAGTAGATCAGAAAGTGAAATATCTCACGTTTGCCTCATCTTGCAAAACAAAACACAAATTTTGCATCTGCCCCTTTTGGGGCTTTTTTAAATGGCCCTCAACTGGATCTGGGAAATATCCTTCATGAACCATTTTCCCAGTCACCCACCTACACCTATTTCTAAAGTCTGTAGGACAATCCAGTACAGGGAGGACACTCAGCCAGCATCCAGGCCCAGCGTGGAACAAAGGGATGCACACCCACCCACACATGGATCAGGCTGCAGCACCATGAGGTTGCTGTCACAGTGAGCGAGGTTCTTAAACCAAGATTAACCTTGAAGCTCAAATGAGATAAAAACAAATAGAAATTTCTCCACAGGAATAAGAGCTTATTATAAAGGAAAGTATTTCATAACTTGCATAACTTTAATTAAGAAAAAAGGCTGGCAGGATATATTCTATCTCAGCAGCCATATGCTTAAATGTGTGCTCAGTGAGGTGCACAGAATGTGTTCACGTCTCATTATTAACTAAGTAGATCTGTGTGTGCAACTTCCTAGAAGTGCTGACAATATCACTCATGCATTTGCATGATGCTCATCCTTTTGCCCATTATGGAGCATCATGTCTGCACCATACTGAGAGAGAGCTGAGCTGTGCTGGTGTAAACTGAAGCAGATCCTATAGCAGACCCAAGTGGTTGCAATGGGGTTTCTGAGACAAAAAAAAACCCACAAAAACCCAGATGTGGAAGGGGTAAATGAGTGGCTGAAGTGAAAATTGAGTGTTCCTTTAGATAAGGAGGCATCTGGGTGGCCTTCTTCCAGTCAATGAAGCAGGCAGGAGAGTTTATGGTAATAATCCATTGCTTCCAGACTGATTCATGTCACCTTTCCAAGGGACGCAGGGGTTTTGAGAGGCTTAGGACTGTCCAGGATTCCAGGTGCTCTTTAGACCTGCAGCTGGGTCAAATGTTGTGAACTGAGTCTGCAGGAGATGTTATTGAGGATGCTATTGGTGAGAAGTGTGCTGCGGATTTTAGTGAGGAAATCTGTCAAGGTTTCCTCAGTGGTATCATCAGCCTCTGGTTGAACACTGAGGCTGACAAAAGCATAAGGAAGTTGAATCTATTACTGAAATTACTCTGCATGCCAGGACCATCTGCTGGAGTTATAGTCCTTGGTCTCTGAAGCAACGAGGAAATACCCAATTTTGAGTGAAGTTGTCTGTACATGCATCTTGGCACAGTGTACAAAAGGGAAACTGGTTTAGGATGGACCCAACTTGGATTAATTGGTTTCTGGAAAAGGGAAAGGATGGAGGAGCAGAAGCTACGGAGTGACTGGTTTCTCTTTGGATGGATACACTGATCCTGGGTAATCTTGTATGGATCCAAACTGCAGTCAGGCAGAGAGCATGGCTGGAGCTGTGCTGCCATGAGGTCAGTGAGCCTCAGCACATCCTCAGACACACGCCAGGCTTCTCATGGAAGCATCTGATAAGATTTTTTCTGTTAAAAATCAATGCAGACATAGGTTTGTTCTTGTCTGTATATAATCTGAAATTGCCCCAGTAAATTGTATGACACATGTAGGGCTTGTAATGGAGGTTTCTTTGTTGATCCAGAGACCTTGCAAATAGAAAGGTGAATAATTATATGTACTCTGTCAATTACCTCACTTTGGATCAGCTGATAATCTACATATGAATTCGTAATGAATCCAGAATTAATCTTCGGCTTCTATCTGAGTAAGTAGAGAAACATTACAGCCTGGACTTCACTAAAAATTTCTAGTTCATAGAAAAATTGAAAAGAGGACATTGCATGAGTAATATCTGCTAGAAACTGAAAGATTAGAAGTGGTCCCAAATCTTGGGCTTCCATTATCACAGTGGTCTTCTGCTCCTATGATGCTTGGGGCTCAGATACTTGAGCCAGCAGAAAGCACTGGAAGTATCCTCATTACCACTTGTGTGGCAGAAAACTCAATAGCACAGAGGTCTTGATTTTGCTCTTCTGTTGAGAATTGGTAAAAAAACCAGAACTAATCTTTCTTATAAACATGAAGAAATGAAAGCTGAATGAACACAGTAAACAGGGGACTATGAAACTTTTCTAAGGCAGACATTATACAGAGATGCTGCATTTCCCCAGCTCTTGGATCTGTATGACTGCTCCTTGTACAAGATTTTCCCTGGAAAGTTTCATGAAGGTAGTTCTCATTTTAAAATTAGATCTCCTTTCACCAAATCCTTGTCTGAAGGATCAAGAAGGAAAAATGTTTGGGGGCCAATAATGCATCTAAAATATTCATACATTCCTACCGTAACAGAAAGTTCCCTAATCACAACAGCTACATAAAGCTGTTGTGTTGTGTCATTTAGGACTGGTTGTGGGATCTGGCATTCAGAGTCTGTCACCAGTTTAGAGAAGTCTGTCTCAATCAGTGTCACTGCTGGCCACAGCCGCCTGTGTAGGTCGCTGTCAATCCAGCTGTCTTTGTTTTAAAATGCTGATTTGTTTGGGGGTTTTTTAGTTTCTCTTTTCTAGGGCAACTACCACATCAATGTCAGGGTCTGATGCTGCCTCTTACTCAGACATAAGAGAGATTCACACAGGCAGCTCATCAGTGGTTTAGGATATTTCCTCAGATGAAAGTACCCCTTCCTAACACTCTTTCTCCAGGCTCCTGCAGTGCTCAACAGAAAACATGTCTTTGCCAAGTTATCCCGACTGTGAGTCTGAGCAGAGCAGCTGATGGCATATAAAAACCTCACTCATCCTGTATTCTCACCTTGCAAGCAGTAAAGTTTGCCTGTTAATTCACAAAGTTTCAGCTGGTTCTGCTCTTTATTGCACTGTGCAGCAGCAGTGGTAGCAATGCTTCTGGAGGGAGGTGCGAAGAGAGGGAATGCTGCTATCTAAAGCAGACATTCAGAAAGGGCTGGGCCTCCTGCTAAAGCTCTTTTGCAAGTCTGTTTTTTGTGTCCCCTGCCTTTGCAGTGATGCACTGTGTCCCTGAATAGTGGCTGTAGCCTTGGCCAGCTGCTGGTTGAGACTTAACTCCAAAGCAAGGGAGAGCAGGTTATTAGTAAAGCTACACTGGTGCTTTCATGTTGGAATCACTGTACAGAGCTGTGGATAAGTACTACAGCACAACGGGGTGTAGCTGGCAACTTAAATTTGATGTTGTGTGTATTTTTCTTCCCCAACCTGGCACCTTTCCCTCCAATTTAGTTGCAGAACAGAGAGAGCCTTTCCGTGAGGTTGTCTTTGGCTGAGTGTTGAGCCTGGGGTGCAGAGAATTGCAGGCACTTTCATGCTTATGTTTCTCTGTTGAGTTTGGTCATGCTGTGATAGCATTTGGTGGTGGTATCGATAAGCAGCAGCCATGGGTCTCAAAAAACCTGTATTTACTGTCAAAAGCAGAATTGGGGACACACTCTGCTTAAAAAAAGGACAAAAACCTTTTTACTGTCATTCCCACGAGACGTGTTTTCTGACCTCCAAGTCATGCCATACAGGCGAGGTGGCACAGCCCCATCACTGAGTCTCATGTCTCACATTGGTATTTCCATGATGCCATTTTGGGCAGAGGAACAAGTTCAGACAAAATAAAAAGTGACCTCAGGCCGTTGCTTTGACCCAGCCCAAGGCAGTGCTTTCCTGCACTGTGAAAGGCTGTCTCAGCTTTATTTCCATGCTCCCCAGTGCCTCCTGGCCTGTCAGGGATGGGAACACCAGTGCCCCAGCACTGTGAGAAAGCTGCTCTTGACCTGAACCTGACCAGAAACAGGAAGTAATAGAAATCTCACAAAAAAAAATCTTTTCTCCTGAGATCTTCAGCCAGAGGGTCAATTTCTGAACTCTCCCTTTCCCTGGTGTAACCACTGACTTTGTTTACACCAGTGTAATGGAGCACAGCCTTAATTATGGAGGTTCCCCTACAGCTTTGCACAAGAGTTGAGCTTGAGTATGTGTCCAAACCAAATCTACAGAGCTTTTGAGCTTCTCCCATCCCTAATTATTTGTGGGTTTTGGATATATACCAAAAAATTAGTTCACATCCATCTACAATTTTTTCTTTGTTTGATTGGCTTGAGGGTTGGAATTAAGACAGAGAATTACCTAGAATAATGCCATCTGTATTCCACATAAAGAGGATCCGACCAGAAGCAACAATGCAATGTTTTTAAAATTGTATGATATGATAATACATAATGACACGCTGCACAAACTGACACATGGTTTCCACGAATACCAGTGAGGTTTCTCTTCAAGGAAAAAGTAATGAAATGGAGCAGATCTCAATCCAACCACAGCAGTACCAACCTGAGCATCCACCAGGGACATAATCAGAAATCACATACTCACTGCTGAGGAGCTATAATTAAACTAGATTTAATTTTAATGGAAATTCTTCCAGAAAAAAAAATATACCCATGTTCCCCACCCCCATCCACTCTAATGTTGTTCCACTGTTCCAGGCATTATGGAAATAGTTACAGGATTCATGTGTTTTGCAACCCCAAATGTTTTCAAAACAAATAGAACATCTTAAAAAATGAAATTAATAAATCTTTTACATTCATACTCTAAAGTCAGTCATGCTGAGGTTGTGTGGGTTCATCAGCATCAGATGCTTCCTGCCGGCTGGTGCCTCCACCCAACACATGTTTTAAATAATAATCAAGTTCAGGCTTTGCAATTATATTTTTGACTTAATGCTGTTGTATGGTAATGGCTCTTTTATCCTACTTTTATCTCTCAACTTTATGTCAGACAGTACTACTCCTATCTAGGGATGTGCAAACCTGATAACTTTAAGAGGATTTATACTGACAAAATGTGCTTTATTAGTTTGGATTTGTTTTATTAGTACCCTGCAGTTTGATTAGGACTAGGAAGCAGTCAGGATATTGTTTGCCCAAGCAGAGAGAAAATAACACCAAGCAGAAAGTTAAATATATATCCATTTATTGGGCTGGTGCTCTCACAAGCACACCAGCTCTTCCTGTGCCTCAGCCCCTCTATTTACAAAGGGCACAGGCCTCTTGGAGATGTAAAACAGAAACCCAGAGCAGATTCTGCAGGGCAAACACACACAGCTCAGCTCAACCCTCCACAGGGGGATCACCCAGACCACTGAGACCTTTTCTGTATCCTGGTCATGTCCCTTCAGTGGTTCTTGAAGAAGCACCTGTGCCCAGTGTGGGGCTGCTCCTGCCGTAAGGTCCCTCTGGGGCCATTTCCCCAAATCCTCTACCTCTTTCATATTTTCCTCCATGGCCACACTTGGGCACACTGTGATCAGGCATAACCCCTGTCCCTGCACAACTGGGGAAGGGAAGGCACAGGCTGTGTGGTGCTTTCCCCATGCTCAGCCACCTTCCTCCTGGGATGAGTTTGGCCACCCTTCCTGAGGGAAGGCTGGGCAACCTACCTGGTATCAACACCCCGTGAAGGGTCTTTGTGAGGAAGTGTTGCTCAGAAATATCTTCTCCTTGGGATAAATTATCTCAGGCAGAGTTAAGTGCTGTTGTGTGTGGCAGTCAAACCAACCAGGGTGAAACCAGGGTGGGTCTTGTGGCACTGCAGCCCTGGGACGGTCCCTCTACCCTGGGTGCCCTGGGATGCCCATCAGAGAGAGTGCTTTGGTGGGCAGAGGGGATCAGGTGTGTTCCTGACAACTCTGACAGTGAAGCTGGCATCTGTACGACTAAGAAATGTGGCTGAATATATTCCTACATGTGAGAGGTGCATGGAAAACCCATTTTTCAATTTTTGGCAGAAAGGAATTGGAATGTAACTGGGCAAGCTACAGACCCATGCTCGCCCTGCCAACTTTTATAATAATAGGAAGCTAGTTACAGTAAACAGTGGTAAATAACACACTCATGAAATCCAGCAGGGAATAAATGATTTGTTCTTATATAGGAAAACAAAAAAGGAGACAGAGCTTTATTTTTTAATATTGTTGTGCTCCACCCACACTGTCTCCAGTATATCCCATAACAGTGCTGGCTTTTGAGAAAAATGCATATAATGACTGGACTCAGCCTTCTTGCACAGAAGCATGACTAGATAATAAAACAAAGATGCTGGCTTACCAAAAAATTCACATTCAACTCTTTGTGACACATTCATTCACCACTCACTTTCTCCATTTTTACACGTAGAAAGAGTTTGGTGACTGGATTTATTCCTGATTTGTGATAATGAAAACAGAATGAGCACAATGCTATTTCTATCTGTGCCCAACATATATAGTACATTACTTACAAAATATTTATCTGTGTTTCTTCCCACCCACCACTTTTTTATATTCATCACTGTCTGGGAGGAGAGGTAGAAGACGCAGCAGATATATGAGGATTGGAAAGGATGTTTACTTGAGGGAGATTTGTTGTAAGTTATGAAACAGACTTTAAAAAAAAAAAAAAAACTACTTTCTGAAATTTTTCTGGAAGTAAACAACACGTGTAGTTATGCTAATAGATTATTCCAGTGCCCATAAAGGGTCTGTTGCCTTTTCTACTATGAGCTATTTTTAAACTTAGAAAGATTTTAGGCTCTCTTACTCAAGTGTAAGCCTGCAGCTCTTTCTCATATCCCCCATGGGCAGGGAGACTAGTTTATTCCCTGCCCCTCAGAAATAGCATTTTACGTGTCTATGTCTCCTGTCTCTCCCTGAACAGTCCCAGTTGTCTCCTGCCCCTCATCTCTCATCCCTGTTTCTGGTCTCTACAGGAGTTTTTCCAATCAGTCCTCACTCAATTGAGCACCATGCTGAGGACAGGGTGATGATGCTGAAGCCAAGCTATCCCCTGAGCAGGACTGCTCTTTTTCCATGGCAGGGTGAATTCTGTCACAGCTGCCTCATGACCCCTCCCCATAAATCAGAAGAAATCAGAGTAAGACAGCAGAATCTGGGCACCACAAACACACAGTCCTGCTCTAGGCAGGACTAGTGGCCATGTGCATGGTGGGACCATATCTGGGGAGATGGAGCTGGTTTGAATTCAGCAGATCAGCCTTTTCTTGAGGCTGGGCTTTTGTCTTTCTGAGCACTAAAGTGGTAGTCCTGAAACAGCTCAAATTTGCACTGCAACTGCATGGCAACTTCTACTGCATTGCAAGTAGAAGAAGCCTCTGCTGCTTCTCCTTCTAATTTAGCCACGCTGTTACAGCTGGGGTCTGATCTGAAAACATGTCCTTCCTGTGAGGTTCAGACCACAAAACTGACTGCTTGCCACATTCCCCTGTTGTTTTTTTCCTTGTGTCGCAGTATGAATCTAGTTTATCACATCCAGCCCTGTGTTAAATATGCTCAGTGTTTGAGCAATCTATGAAGTCACAAGCTTCCCATGGAGAGTTTTTCTTCGCTTCATCTGGAACCCAACAGCTCATACAAGTGTACACAGCATGGTCCCCAAAAGGTCCTTCCTTGTCACCTCTGGAAAATTTTGCTACTTGCTTGGTTGAGCTCTTTCACACAGAAATGTGTGGTGGCTGTGGGGAGGGCAGGTCCCGTTGCTGAGCCCCAGGCTCCCAATGTGCTTCTGTAAGTCAGGCAGTGGAAATACTGCTGAGGTATTTCCTCACAGTGCCCTCCTGGGCTCTTCCCAAAAAACAGGGGAGAAGCCTAGAAGGTGGGGAGATGGTACTGCTGTGGTGAGTGGGGGCACTGCCCTTGCTGCTGCAGAGGATACAGTCACTTACTGGAAGAGGAGGTGAAATGTTGGCTGGAGTTAAGGGAAAAAACTCTTTGGGTAGGGGATTTCATCCAGGTCATGTAGATAGTGGATCAAAAGGAGCAGTCAGGACACTCTGTGCCTCATCATTCCCTTGGAGCAAGAGCAAGAGAGATGAGGGTGGCTGAGCACAGCCAGAAAGGTCCATGTGTCCCATCTTAGCTGTCCATGAGTTGTAGCCCATCACAGCAGTGTTTCCCAGCACTGTGGTGTGCTCTGGGTGTACTCCCTCCCCTCAGCTCCCACCAGGACCATTTACTGACCCCACAGGTAACTGATCTCCCATTGCATGAGGCACAGGAGACAGAATAATAAATAAATAAATAAATAAATAAATAATTCAGAAATAATCTTTTCTCACATAAAAACCCATGTTCCTGGGGAAAAGTACACAAAGCTAAGTCCAGGAATAATCTGTTCAATTCCAGCAAAAGCTCCAATTCCCCTCTTCTTTTGTGTAAGTCACAGACTCCCTTTTCTCCTCCCATAACAATCTCATGCATAATAAAAACAGGGCTTCCTCTGAAAATCTTTTGTTTTCCAAAAATATGAAGAGTTCCAGGGAGAGTCTCCAAGATCAATTTGCTATCTGATTCCAAACAGAGCTGAACAAAATCTCTGGTTTTCTCTACTGCCAAATATTTGTGGTGACATGCAGGATCTACCCCTAATGTCAGCAGGAATATCAACAAAACATTTCCAGCATGTTTTCACAAATTTGCCATCAGTTCCCAGGCCATTTGGTGAAACTCTACAGACGTCATGAGTTGACTTTGTTAAAACCATCCATGCAGTTCTAAAGAAAATAGCATCTGATGACTTCCCACCACCTTTCTTGTCTTTTTACAGACTCTTAAAATACTATGTGATTCCTTCAAAATGTTCAAATAATCACTCCTGCTTTGATTATAAACAAAGAAGACTTTAATTTGTCTCTTCAGCCAAATTCAGGAAAATCAGATCCCACTGCTCAGTTGGAGAGGGAAAGACAAACAAATGTAATGAAGCCAGGCAGCTGAAAAAAAAAAAAAAAAAAAAAAAAAAAAAAAAAAAAAAAAAAAAAAAGGCAGCACAGATTAATGGAGAAAAACAACTCACATTGTATTTTTTTTTTCAATCCCACTTGACCATCTCCCAACAGCCTAAACACAAGGCAAAAGTGAAAGTGCAACTACTTGTCCCCTGTGCTCCTTCCTCCCACAGCACCTGCCTGGGGTGGTGGAGCCATGCTTGAACCCTCTCCCTTTGGATGTGGGTGCCCCTCCAGCCTGGGTGGTGCCACTGCCTCCAATCCATGTGCTTTCCTAGGCAACAGCAGCTGCTGCTGCTACATTTCAGGTGATGCTCAGACCAGCTGATGCCCCTGGCCTGCTCCTGCCCTTGGGAAAATGCCCTTTGCATCTCCTTCCTAAATATGGAGCGCTAGGAGGTGAGATGGATGGGAATCAGATGCTGAGGTAAATCAGCTGCTCCCAGTCTTAAGAGAGACTGAGCAGGGACACCCTGAGCAGGAATAATCCCTTCCTCCCCAACACCTCAGTCTGTGTGGCTTGCCTGTGATGTGCTCAGCAGATGTGCCCCATATGTTCTCTCTGGAAATCGTAGAATCTTAGAACAGTTTGGGTTGGAAAAGACATGAAAGATCATCTTATTCCAACCCTGCCATGGACAGGGATGCCACTCACTAGATTAGACTTTTCAGTGCCCCATCCAACCTTGCCTTGGACACTTCCAGGGATGAGGCAACCACAGCTTCTCTGGGCAACAGAAAAGCTGCTGTGATTTCAGGAATGTTTTCAGGGTGGAATTTTACCATTTCAAGGTCTCTTCCTGTAGGCAGACACTCTCCCTATTTGTAACTAATTTTTAATGGTTTTGCTGCCACAAGTGGTCCAGCCTCTTATAGACTTGAGCCTAAGAGACTTCAGTTTAAGGGACAGGACATGTAGGAAGTTTACGGATCCCCTAATGATTTCAAATATCACTTACATCACTCTAGAAGGCATCAGGTCCATAAGAGATAATGGAAACCTCTTCCTTGTTGCAGTTTCTCTTGAGATACAGCTAAATGCTGCAGACACATTACTGTGACTTGAATGCATATAATAGGTATTTGTGCATGCAAATGGCCAGTTATATGTGAGCAAGTAATTACCTGATTTGCATGCCCAGACATGGTAATTCAAATGTAAATTAGCTGTGCAGTTGCAGATATACTTTGTATGTATAGTTGCCTATTTATAAAGATATGTATATTTTTGTCCAGCCACAAGGGCCTTTTACCACTGCTCCAAATAAGACATAAGTGTGCATTAAGTGGCACATGCTCACATCTGCCCAGGGGTGAATGTCATCAGTCTGAATATATTTGTGAGAGCTTCTCTGCCCAAACTGGAGCCCAACTTTATTTATAGAAAACAGCAGCCACAAAGGGTTTCTGTCTGACGTCCACCAAAATCAATGCAAGTCTTTCTGATGACTTCAATGGGCTTTGAATCAGGCCCGGATGGAGCAAAGATATTTCTTAAATTATTTTTAATGGAGGAAGTGTCGTGCACAAATATGTGAATATATTAGCAGGGAGATCTGCAGGTCTCTGTAAAGAGGTGCTGATTATACAGCTGCTTGTTCATGGCTTTAAAGTTCCCCTATCAAAACCTGTGAAATGATTTTGATGATACAGGAATCAATAAAATATTTACTTAGAGGAACATTTTGCACCTGCATTTGCAAACTTCAAAACCGAAGTAACACATGAACCATGATTATATTTTCTGAAGTTAGTAATGATGTGTTTTTCTCTATGACACTATTGGTATATGCAAATAATTACTTTTTTTTTCTTTTTGATAGAATTTCATTATTTGCATTGCTACTAGTGGTTCACCAATAAAGGCGAACATCACATTAGGATTCATGACAGTTTTCACATTGTATTATCAATATGTGGAAATAATTGTCTGCTCCGGGATTAAATTACATTATTGTGTATCTTTTTCATGCCTAATAAATAATGATGGATGGCTTTTATTTTCATCACCACCTGCAACCATTTAGTCACCCCTTGATTGTTGAAGATAAAATAATAAAAAGCAAGAGTTACGTTGCAAGCAAAAGAATGCAGTCAAAACAGTTGCATGCCTCGTGTCTCTGTCTACATTTTTCCAGTCCCTGAAGAGTAATAGTTGGTGTTCTGGGAAGGCTGGCAACCTGCAAACTGGCAAACAGTTCTCATAAATTGGGCAAGGGGGAAAAATGTGGAAAACCGTTTTTTTTTCTCGTAAAACAATAATTATTTCTTAGCGCATGATTCTTAATCTGAAAATTAGGTTTTTGTTCTGCTGTGCAAATCAGTTACATGCAATTAGAATGCAAAGCAGAGGCACATTCTCAGTGTTTAGCCCTTTTAAATAGAAATGAAAACAGCCTGCAAATTGTTCCAAAGTTGAAAATGCATGCTAGGTAATTTTGAAATTCAAAGAAATAAAGCCATGCGTAATAAAAAGCCCACTCTTGCTCATTACACTTTTTTTTTTTTTTTTTAAATTGCCAATTGTGAAGCTATATAATAAAAATAGATGTTGCATATTCTGAAAAAGTGTGAGGCTATTTGCCAGTGCTGACATATTTATACACAGGCACACGGATGCACATGTGCACACACAGAGTTCCAGTTTATGTCACTTTTTACATGATCATTTTTTCTACTAGGTCAAGTGTAATCTTGAAATTGTTAGAACTCCTACCTGCACATTCTGATCCAGAAACTCTTTAAAGCTGAAAACAAATGGAGTTGACATTTTTAGTTAGAGCCTACATTAGCTATTGTCACAAGTCTTTAATCACACTCATCCTCTTCAGATATCTGGTATTGTTAGCTTGGGCCGCCCTGCGTGGACTGCCATAGGAGCCTTTTAAAAATAGCACAGCAATATTTAGAATGGAAAGTTATTGCTGGATAATTTCATTAACTGCCAGTGTATCAAACTGAGCTCAAGACAAAGTTGTCCTTTTTTTTTTTTTTTTTTTTTAACAAAATATTCAGTTCTGAGTCAAAGGTTTATTCTCTGTGTGCAGTTTCACATGCTTGGCTCTATTATCTTTAAATCACAAGATGACAATCTTCTCAGGCATACCAGAGAGTCAACCAAAATCCAACAGTAATAGATAATCCTATCAAATGTCAAGATACTGAGGAGAAGCGGTTTGAAAAATAGGCCAACAGTCCATTACTTGATTTACCTTGAGAGGATGTTAACATTTCTGTAGCCTGCCTTCAACAGGGTATACTTATTCTGCATTGCTAATTTTTTTAAAAAGCATGTTTTAAGCATTTAGGACTATTTCTGTTGTTTGTATTTAAATATATACTTTGAATTTTCCTTCACTTACCAGCAGTGCTGCCTAACTGAGGAGGTCCCAGCTGGCTGGAAGTGAGCAAATGTGACACCCCTTTAAACAAAGGGTCAGAAGGAGTCAGGTCTGTTTAATATCTTTATTGATGGTGTGGATGAGGGGATTGAGGGCACCCTCAGTCAGTTTGCAGATGACACCATGTTGGGTGGGGAGTATTGATATGCTGGAGGGCAAGGAGGGGCCTGGACAGGCTGGATCAATTGGCCAAGGCTAATTGTAGGAGGCTTTACCAGACATGGCAGTGCTGGGTGAATGGCTGGACCAGATGATCTAAAAGGTCTTTTCCAACCTAAACTATTCTGTGATTCTCTGTAAGTAGAAAGTGCTGTTTAAAATAAATGCTTTTCCTTCAGGGACAAAAAACCACTGCTGGTTGATGTAGCCCTCTTCCTCAAACACAAAATACCAATAAAATAATCATTTACTAACCTGAATTTATGAAAGAAATTATAAATTAACTTTACTAATAGATGAAGAGTGGAATTTCTTGGCTTGTCCCTTCTCTTGACGTATGGAAGTGCCTCAACCACAGAAAATTATCCTCAGAAATCATAAGCAGCGACTCAAAGGGCAGTCCTGAGTGCTGATGTGCTTGGACTGCTCCTGTGGCACCATTCCACACACCTTGAACACATCAGCCCTTGCTCACAGCACAATTCAACATATTAAACATATTCACACAATTAAACATATTCAACATGTTAAACATCTCTCCTCTTGTAGAGAGATGCTGGGAAAAAAGTCCCTCAAAAACAATGGCTGTGTCAAACAGAAGAAACTGTACTGGGGAAATTCCCCAAAATTTGAATTGTCAAAAAAGTGGCTATCCTGTAAAAACTTCCCATCAGGATTTCTGGTGCATTGGAAGTTTAAACAGAGGATCCTCTGCTGACACCTTTCCTTGCCCATTTTGCTCAGCCATAGCACTACCAAAGCCTCCTACAGAAAGCAAAGGAAAGGGAGAAATCAGAGTCAAAACCAACACCTCTCATGATAACATTCCCATCAGCTACAGCATTTGCAGTGAAGGAGAGACTATTCCTTTGACATATTTGCAGTCCTTTTACAGTCAGTCTGTGTAAACCAGCCCCATCTTTCCTGCCTGGCACTTTTGGTTAAAAAACACGCTTTGTTACCCATGCACACACATGCACATGCAGCAAAGGGCTGACTACAGCTGAGGCTTTTCCTTCTCATGCCCAGACAGATGCTCCCTGGGACAGCATGAAATCCTGCAGCCCAGAGCTGGAGCTGCAGGGTTGACACCAGTGCCAGGCTGCAGGCAGCTGCATGACTGCACTTTTCAGAATTTTACTGCCCTCTCCAAAAAAAATCATTCAATTCCAAGTGATAAATAAACACTCTCCAAGTTCTGCCTGCAGCTGGAGGCAATCACTATCTTTCTCATCTCTGTGCTCCATCCATGCCTCCATCAATAGAGAGGTAATTTTCAGACTCAGTTCATTAACACCGAGCTGTTGATGGAGCTGTAAACACTCCACCCTGCTGTCGTTTCAAGCCTGTTACCAACTATTCTTTTCTGTTTAGCTGACCTGCCGTGGCATTTAAGATGAAAAATATTTGTTTTAAATTCACAGCAGTTGCTCTGGTCTCTGAAGAGGGCTGACGCTGGTTCTGACATCCAAAAGCACCACAGAGCTGAAAGGGAAGCAAACTTTTTGGCCAGAGTTCTGCAGAGAGGGTGGGATATATGGCAGCTTGGGACACCATGAGACAAAGGCAATGCCATATTTGGCTTCAAATGAGGGTTCCTGCTTTTAAAATATACACACACATCACTTAAACAGGCATCAAGATAAGGAAATTACAAGAAAGCAGAAGGAAAATGGGTTACCCAGCAGATATCTCCCAGTGAGGAGAGGGGACACTCTGTCCCGTCTGCACACAGCAGATACAAAATCCTCCCACACAGGCAGGTTTGGGAGTGCTTGATACCTTGATGGATGGTTTGGACTGTGGTGTAACTGGTGCAAGAAGGAAGAAATGAGCTTATGCCATGGCCCAGCCTGATTTTTGCACTGCTGAAGAAGGACATTGTTGATGGGCAAAGACACCCTGGGGCATTTCCTTCTGTCCCACAGCTCATCAGGACATTTTGACCCAGGTGCCAGCATGCGTCAGGCCATAATTTGCTGACTGGCTGTTCACAAACCCAGCAAGAGCCAAGTGGGGAGATAGACAGCACCCACCCACAATGAGCCAAATGGGTCCCTAGGGATAGATTGTTTCAGTAAACGGAATGACCAGGCTGAATATGAAATTATGTCTCTGCTCTCATCTGTGTTGTCAGTTCCTCCACCCCAAGGCTGGCAGAGTCACCCATGCTGGAGGCAGGGGAATGGTTCCAGACCTGCAGTACCCACGTTTTTGATGGTTTTGCATGGTCATAGTGTATATAAAACTCAGTATGGAATTCTCATACTTTACAGGCACAAATGTATCTGCATGCTGAGGTACAGCAAGTGGCAGAAACTTCCCCAGAACATCGTAAAAAAATCCATACTCCTGGTTCCAAAAGAGGTTGTGCTGCCTGGCCCAAAGGAAGCTCTCAAACCTCTCTGCACTCAAGGAACTAGCCACCAGCTCTTTTGACAATTTTACATGGTACACAAGAGGAAACTCTGCCTTGGACAAGTAAGGCTTGAAGTTTTAATTCTCTTTTTCATCCTCTTGGCTTTGACTTGATTGAAATCAACTCAAGGTGGAAAGGCCAAGGGATATTCACCTTCACCCTTCAGATCTGGAAGAGATACCTGGCCCTGGCAATGTCTTCCCCTGCAGTTCTGTGCACCAGACCCATCAAGCAAGAACAGCAGCAAGAGCCACACAGCCTCAGTGCTGTTGGGATGTAGATGTCCCCAAAAGGGTAAGAATATGGGATCTTGTAATTCAGGGTGAACTGAATCTGCAGAGTTTATGAAAATGGCTATCATCCATATTTTGTTTTCTTTATAAACATTTGCAGAGTGTCAGTAGCCAATCTAAATGTCTCAGCAGACAAGTACATACTGTACTTTGCCTCTTTTTCTGGAGTGCTGGAGAAAACATGTGAGCTGGAGCCAGCTGATGTGCTCTCCATGGGTCTCAAGGGCAAACTCCTTCAAACTGAGAATGATCTTCATGTCCTTTCCAAACTGATTTTGTGCTCTTTTTATTACATCTTCAGAGGTTCATCAAACCATTCCTGCTGTCCATCATTTCTTTGCCAGCCAGCTCAGGAGGGTTCCTGACCATGAGGCACAGCCTGGCTCCTGAGGTGTCTAACAGCATCTTGGAATGAATCATGCCTGGGTCCAGGAAGAATTTGGGAACAGGCTCTTCTTTGCAGGGCTATTGCTCATTTTGCTTTTCATTGATGTTTTCCTCTTTTAGTTGGGGATCATCTTGTCTGGAGAGAGGGCAGTGTGTGTGTGGAGGTAGTGGGAGCTCTGGCTGCAGGGCTGTGCGGGCTCAGCTGTGAGAGTGCAGGCTGCTCCTACAACAGCCTCGTTATCGGAAGGTGAGCCTAACAAACCTGCTGTCAGATGATCTCTTGTCTCTTTAAAGCAAAGGTAAAGGATCTAAGAAAGCTCTTTCTTGCTCATTCTTTGGACAGAGACATTTAGATTGAGTGCCGCAGCTCTCCCTCACTACAAAGACTACAAAGGTATTTTTATCTTAATTAGAAAGTTTTGCTGCCCTACTTTCTGGCGAGCCCTTGTCCAGCCAGCCTGTCATCTCAGCCGTCATTCAGGCCCCCTCAGAACCAGACCAGCTGGTTGCAAAGCAGCCTTGGCACTGCACTACCCAAGGGCTCCCAGGCTCCGGACTGAGTGGGAGCATCAGCCTTCAGAGACCAGTTTGAGAAGGTCCTGGGCTGACAAGAAGAGACCAGAGCAAAGCCCTGTGCCTCCCCTCGAGGCTTTGTCACCCTGCCACACGGAGGGACAGGCTCTCTCCCCACTCTGTCAGCATATGCCAGCCAAGGCCCCGCCACTTGTTTCTCCAGGCTAGCGCAGGCAGAGCAGCCCAATTCATTGTGACAGAGCAGTTAAGTAAGTGGCACAGATTTCACATGTCAGCCCTCGCCTGCCTAATCCCAGAGCTATCCCATAGCAAGTGACTGGTGAGGAGCTTCAGCAGTGTGCACAGGCAGTACTTAGTATGCTTCAGAGCATGTGCTGCTAAGCTAAGTGTTGTGCTGCTCTGTTTTCCACTGCCTGCATCCAAACTCGGACTTCACATGCATGCAAACCTGGAGACGGGCTTGAACAAGCTTCCCAAAGTGTGGTCTTCTGCAAAAGCTTAAATATATTTGTGTACACTGATCTTCATATCTGTCAGGGGTAATTGCATTTCAATTTTCCACAGTAATGTAGTTGGATTTTCTTTTTTTTAATAAATGGAAAAACCTATTTCCTCATTGTCATGCCTTAGCCCTGCTTTCTGGAGTAGTTATGAAAAGAAAATTGTCAGCAGAGTTTCCTTAGCATTTCAGCTGGGGAAAACATCAAGGCTTCAGTAGTTTGGTAAATATCTTTATTTAGCTGACACCTGCTGTTGTGATATTTTTCAGGCCCTGAAGGTACTGGTAAGTCTTAGCAACTCTGACCAGCCTTACCTGGTGCCTCCACCCACTCCAGCAGGCCTGGGAGCCCATTTAAGCTCAACCAGGGGGATTTGCTCCTTTCTGTGAGCTGAGCTGGAGGATGCTGGTCTTCAGCTGAGTGATGGACTCAATCATCCTGACTTCCAGCTTGACCTCCCTGTGCTGCTGCCTTATGACCTGGCCCCCATCTGCAAATCTGCCTGCTCCTCTCACTCAGGTACTGTGGAAAGGAGCTGTGACCCATGGGGGGCCCCCATCCCACCATGGCAGTGGGGCATGAGGATCCTGTTGGAGTTTCTCCTGTAGGGAGAGTGCAGAGCTCACTGCTCCCTGACAATATCCAGGGGCATCATAATCCCTGTGGTCCCACTCTGCTCTTGGGAGACATGAGGTGCTTTGCTCTCACTTTGCATACAGGGGAAGAGAAGCACAGATCTCATGGGTGTGCCACTGGAGCTGGAGACGTGAGAAGGAAAGAATTAGAAGAAATGACTCATGGGCAACTCCCTTGCACCAGTGGTAGTGGTGCAACTGGTTCTGGCTTCTGGATATAGTTAAACCAAACATCTCACAAGTGCCAATTGCTGTGTTGTTTATGGTAAGTGGGATTGGGTAAATAAAGCAACTGCAAAGACTTCCAGTAAAAATGAAAGGTCAGGTTGCATGACAGAGCAGTAAAAGGATGTTTGTGTTGCCAATGTCTTAAAGCTTCTGGGCATTCATCTACCAGAACAATAGTTCTCACTGCATTACCTTTGCTGAAAGAACAGATAAGAAGGCAGGATGCTTCTCACATACACGGCTGATGTGAAAGTAAAGTTTGCTGTTGATGATACTGTAACATCCATGCTATGGGGATAGATGCTGAACTGTGTTAGCCAAAGCTAAGCTCATATTATTATCAATGGATAAGTTATAAGAAAGAAGCTGAGAGTAACTTTTCCCTCAGAGCTCACTCCCACCACAAATGATGTGACATGCGCAGTGGAGTGCCAGCATGATCATACCCCCATGAGGTTTTCTACCTCTACACTGTTCTTAAAATCAGGCCATCAGCCCAAAATCTTCTACCAATCAGTTGCTGAAGTCCCTGAATATTCCTGCATTCCCTGAGGTAATGTGTTGAAAACATCCCTTCCTTTTTCTTTTACTGGGACACTGGCAGAGGACATGGTGAGGTACCACTGTGATCTCCCTGCTGGCTGCTGTTGGAGAGGGGACACAGGGCTGGAAAAGTGCTTGGTCTCAGTTGGGATGATTGTTTTTCTTACTAAACAGGAGTTTGGTGCTGTTCTACACTCTCAGTAAATCCACAAATCACAGTCCTGGCAGGTAAGGTATGAGATTTGCAATTCTTGGAGGAATGAAATTTATGTGATTGTATGACATGAAATCCCTGTTTCATATGGTCACCATGTCCACCTTGAGAACAGATCTTTTAAATTTACTTACAGGCTCTTATATCCTCTTTCATCCAATTTTTTCCCCTCCTTTATGAGAGAAGGAAAACGTTGCTCTTATAAAGTTACTGAGAAACCTGAGTACTTCTGGTGCTTCTAACATCTCAGCGGAGGGTGCTTTAGAATTGAGGCAAAACATGGCCCAAAGGACGTTCATTTGTGCCTGATGCTATGGATAGAAAGCCTAGGGGAATCTTTGCATCCTGTGTACCAGGATTATTTGTTTTGCTTCAATAGATTTGGGGGTTTTGTGGACATAAACATTATTCTTTTGTGTAAGGTTGTACTTCCACCAACATTTCAAATCTGATTTGCTGGTAGGTACTGACAAATATCCTGATTTCACTAAAAAGTGACAAAAAACTGCATCCAGGATTTCCTCTCAGATTTTCCTGTGCACATTTCTGATTTTCTTCCTTGTTAATGGATTTAAGCATGAGTGTCAAGAAAGATCTCACTGATATCATGTGGTTCCAACTCAAAAGGTTCAGAGACATCTTAAAAGTTTGTTGTTCTTCAGATTAGGACTTCCATTTGCTGAACTCTTCTCAAGTCAGTAAGAGTTTTTTCCTCAGCAAAAGAACATAAACTCTTATTTTGACAGATGCAAAAGCTTTCTCAGCCTTCAGGCTTTCCTATTGTAAAGTCCAATTGCATTAGGTAAATTAGGAGAGCTAAAAGAAAATAAGTATCAAATTTTAAAGAAGTACAAAGCAGAACAAAAGAATAAATTGTTACTTTGCATAAGTTAATATTTAAGGAACACATCTCAGGCAAGACAAAGCCATAATCAACACCAAAGCAGAATCTCCCTTAAACTTTTTAGTGAAGAAATTAATAGAAGCCTAGTGCTTTTATGAAATGTTTGTGTTTTGGTTGTGTTAATATTCTTTCCATGATGGTGTCTACGTGAGAATTGGAGATAAAATAAGACAGATGTACTGACCATGGTTACCAAGGGAGCAGTTTCCTTAGCAATGGCAAAGCAGTTGTCAAAGCAGTCAATGCTCCCTCTCTCTCTCACATGACTTGTTTTTACTAGTTTGCATAGCTTGGTTACACAAACAGCTCATCATAAACCTCTCCCAAATTTCCAGGCACATGCAAACAAGGCCTAGGTGGGTCATTCATCAGAGGATCCCAACCTGGCTTCTGTTCAGTTTCCACCTGAACCTCTTCTTTTTCATTTCTCATAAAACATTTGCCATCTAAAGAACATGAAAGTCATCCAAATGGAAACATAACCACATAGTGCACATTCAGATAAAAAGATATGGAGGTGGGTGAGTAGCATAAAATTGCCACCTGTCCAGAGCACCAGTCCCTCCCTGTTAAGGATAAAGATGGCAGCTAAAATCATCCCTACAAATAGGTCTTGTAACTGCCTCCATGAAATGGTTATTACCTGAGAATGGAAGGCAGCATGATCCCATCTTCCTCACTGAGGCTGAAGAGTGGATTATGCTGCACTATAACACTTATCACTCTCTGTGGGTGCTTCTGGTGGTGGCCATAAGTGTGTGAGGTCCCTGGGCCACATCCAGAATGGCCCAGCTGAGGCCATTACCCAGCAGGCAGCCGCCTCCACCCTCTCCACACCCTCACTCCCAAAGCACATCAGGCTCCCAGGGACAGCAAGGAGGTGAGATGGGCTTGTGCTGCTGGATGGAAGGTATCAGCTCTAAATGAATGGTTGATCTCATAAACTGCTGGGAAAACCCTGCTATGTGTAGCTCTAGGCACAGTGACCACCAAACCCAAAGTTATTCAACTTGAGTGGAATACCAAAAAAATCAAGGCAATGATGAAACTCTTTCCCATTCTGCATTCAAGTTAAGCAGTTTGTTTTAATCAAAATGTGATTAAAAGTGTTGTGTCAGTGGCCCAATAATGCAGACACAGATCTGTCTCTGCAGTGCTGGCTGCAAGAGCTGCAGTCTTCTGGTAAATGGTGTTAGGAGTGCTTTCCTGCCTCTGTTTCCAAACAAGGGCTAAACTGTTTCATACCAAATACAGATAAATTCCTATATGAAGATATTTCCAGGGAATTCCTAGTTGCAGGCTATCAAGGGGCACTTCTAAAGTCATGAATGTTTGTATGAAAAGCAATAGTAATACAACCCAGTACTATCAACTGGAGCATCACACACAGAGAAAATACTGACTAGACCACTTCTGGATTAATTCTGGGTTGAAAAATGCCATCTTGATGCCATTGCTATGATCTGCCATTTAAAAACATCAAATAGCACCTGAGAATTTCCCCATAATTCAACTACTCTTTGTGTATTCTTTTTCCACCCACGGCTAAAACTTTTTCATACTCATTTTCCAACACATACTCATTTTCCAACACGTCCTTGTTTACTGCTTGTAACGAGTATGGATTTTTGTTCAGGTTGGCTGGAACTCAGTTAGACACTGATAAAGAGAAGGAAAAGTGTGGGGTGTGTGCACAGCTGAATGCTGCTCCCACCCTGCTCACAGCTCGGTGCCATGGGGTAGGTTACAACCACATCTGTGCTCCTCCTTGAGGCTTTCATTCCATGACTATATTGCTCATGCTGCACTGCTCCAGGCAAAGTTAGGAGTTTTCTCGGGCTTTGTTTACAAATACTTCTAGCAGGAATCTGACACCTTAGACAGGAAGGCACAGAGCAAGCTGGGAATGCAGTATCAGGTAGAAGCATTGCTGGCCTCTGATGTGACTCTGATGTGGCCTTGCTTACAACTCCTGGGCAGGGAGGGGGAGCAGAGAGAGGGTTAGGAGCACTGTGACATCTACGAATGCTGTAAGCAAAATCTGTCTCTCATCTGCTTTACTAGGAAAGCTGCATGGAAAGGGAGGAAAAAGGCTGTGGCATGTTTCTTACTTATTTCCTCTATTCCACATCAAGGCAGTTTCAGATTCAGAGAATCTCACAGTCCTTGAACTCAATAAATCTACACAATCCTTGTGAAAACCAGTATTTTTTGTATCATGAAACATAGGGACAAAAGAGGCGGGAAAGGTAAAAACTACATAACTACTGTTTAGAAATGAGATGCCTCTTCCTTTAGAGGAAATAGTGGAAGCTCTTTTTTTCTGCTGTACATAAAATATAAATGTGCAGCTTGCTTTTAAAAGTTTCTGGGAATAGGGGAAGGAAAGCACCAGGAGGGAAGAGTGAGCAGTGGCAGCCATCCAGCTGATGGAGGAAGGCAGCAACAGGGAAGGACTCAGATTGCTTTTGCAAAGAGGAAGTTTGCAGTTTTACTTGTAGGAGGAGCACACCCTGAGGCCAACCACAGCCCTGAGTCAAGTCAAAATCCCATAGCATGTGTGGCCACACTTCCATCCCTTCCACAGCCTTTTTACCTCAAACCTCAAAGACAAGCTGATGAGAAGTTAGAGGTGTGAGTCACCTGGGTGTGCAGCTTTGCCAGGACATGTGCTTGGTCCCCATGTCCCAATGTCCCCATGTGCTAACTCAGCAACCCCCCGGGCACTGCCATTACCAAAGTGGCAGCAGTGCAGTTCACTTGCCTCTGGTTGAGCTGATTTTTTACCATTACAGTCCCAACCACCTGCTGTGCATTTGATGTGACTTTTCAATTAACAGTCCCTGAGGATTTGTAGCCCTTCCGTGTGTGCTGCAGCCCCAGCCATTTCCACACCCAGCACCCCTGAGCCGTGTAAACCTCCTGCACAAACACATCAGGCACAGATTTAATGGCACCCACCTAAATCCCTCTGGTTAGGGGTGTGTAAACATGCCTGTAAAGACCGTGCAGAAGAGAGGCCCAAATGCAGGAGCAAAGTGTTATTGAATGTGACTAGTGCCACTCACACAGACAGGCACAGGATTCCAGCCTGGCAAATGAAGGTGGATACGATAACTGCACCAGTCAGGAGCAGAAGCAAAGCTG
>VZUI01055559.1:0-42500 GCA_013401135.1 Cettia cetti | reverse complement strand
TGGCCACTGTAGCGTGGCACAGGGAGAAGGCAGCAGGGACCGAGGGCATCGGCTGCCAGCTCTGTGTTCTGCACAGCTGCAGAGTCAAACCTCCTGTCCTGCTTCAGAGATCTTGGAAAAGTGCATGTGAACACAGGACTTTGTGGAACTGTGTCATTCCTCAGTGCAAATTCTGCTTACATTGGTGAATATTTCTGTGTTCATTTTCTTACAAAATATTTGGTGTTAAAGATGCTTAATTATGTCAGTGGTCAAACCTAAGTCTGTGCCATCTGTGTTTGGCTGTAATATTCAGAAATTCATGGGCACAATCGAATGTGATTGCCATGAAGACTAAGAATCCTATAGTTTTTTAGAAAATCACAAGATTCAGTGGAAGGTCCCAGATGCAGTTTCACAGTAAAATAAATACATATGTTTAAACTCAACTTCTAAATTTTATTTTATGCATAAGCCCTGTACATAATCAAAGGATAGGTAAAAAATTATAAATAACTCACTACAAAAAAAAAAAAAAAAGCAAAAAAAAAAAAAAAAAAAAAAGCAAAAAAAAAAAAAAAAAAAAAGCAAGTAGTTCTTTTAGTTCTTCTGGTCATTTTTTTCCTGTACTAAGTCTTGCAGCAGTTAATTTCAATATTCATGTTAAGGTTCAACCAGAGAGATAATTTTGAATCCTAGCCCTGTTTAATCCAGTGCTTAGTCTAGTGAAGTTTCTCTGGCTATACATTAGGATGAAATTAGAATTAAGTGCAAAATATTCATACAAATTTCTCTGCAGTGCATGGGATGAGGAAATAAAGGAGCTTGAAAAGCAAGCTACTTTCAAAGATGATAATTCCGTATGATAAGTTTTGTACTAATGTCATATACAGCCAGCAAGGAAATACTTCAAAATCGGAGGCATCACATTTCATGCTATTTCATGTCAAAGATGCATGACTGAAAAATTCCTATTAAAAACATGAAAACATGCCAAATGCAGAAAAGTGAACAACTGAGCAAAAAGTGAGACAAAGTGTTACTAATGTCTGCCAACTGGTATTATTCACAAGTACCATCAATCACACATGAGCAACCTCCAACGCTGCCCCCCCAGAACACGAAAACCCAGCTCACCCCTAACTTCTGGTAGCACAGTTGTCCTGTTTGTGGTTAAGATTTCCTTTATTGTTCAGAGATTTTCTCCAGTTCTGTGCATCTATTTTAACCCTAGCCAGTCATGTTGACAAGGAAAAGGGAAGAAAAACCTATTCAATTAAAACATCTTTACTGCTATTTAGAATGCAGATGAGCCCCTCAGCAATGAGGAAATTAGTATTTTATGGTGAAGCATTTATATAGTTTATTCTATATTTGAACCATAATAAATTACATCCATTTTTTACAAGAATTATAACTGACATGCTGTCAGAGCTGTACATGTACAGCCTTAGAAATATACATAATACTTTGAAAGCTGTCACATTCAGTACAGTTGTAAACATCACCCTGGGTTACCAAACTGTTATCTTTAGGTTTACTTCTTCGGATAAACCACGGGATCTTTGCACATTTCAACCAGAAGAAAATCAATTCTCCCTCAAACAGTTGCACAGCAGTTTACCATCCGTGTTTAAATGCATAGCCTTGTACCAGCTTGGATCCCAGTTTGGGTCTGTTTGCAAAATAGGCTCAGTTATGGGTTTTGACATAGGTCTGGGAGAACACCAGAGTGACTCCGTGTCCTCCCTCATGTTAGCATTCTTCAATCCAAAAGTGCCACTGTGGTTTTAAATGATTCCTTTTGCTGAATATTCAGATGTATGTACTATTTTACAACGCTATTTCTACAGGGTTACATTTGTAGACTGATCCTTATGTAATACTGTGTATAAACCTGTTTTCATAAAGTTTGCTGGATTGTTTTAAAAATATTATTGGTGAATTGTAATGTTGCAATGGGATTCTCTAGGAGGTTTCCAGTTCTTCAGAAATATCATTACTCTTGACTATGTTCTTTAGGATAGAGAACAAGTCCTTTAGCTGACAAAAGCTACCTCACGTGTTACCAAACAACTGAAAATTTTTATAGTTTATTCCCTTGTATGCATTATTTTCTACTTCACAGTACAAACCAGATGCAAAAAAGAATAAGGGTTTCCAACTGGAAATGTTATATCATTAATTAATGAACTCAGGCCTCAAATGAAGATGATTTTAAAGAGCCGTGATTCAGCTTCAGCTGCAGAAAGATGTGGTTAAATGGCATCGCCTCTGCATTCAGAAGACTTTAGACATGATCCTGCAGGGAGTTATCTGCCTACAGACATCTGGCCCACAACAAACCCAAAGGCTTCAGCAGGACTCAAGGTACTGCCAAGGTTCTGAAAGACTCAGAGGGATGGAGAGCAAGCAAGACTAGGTGAAGCTAGATGGGAGACAAGCACTTTTAACAGCCTATTTTCTTGCGAGAGGGATGTGAACTCAGGTTTAGTGTCCTGAGGAGAGCCTGAAGTTTGAGCACTGGTGGCTTCTGCCCATCAGGTAGCACAGGAAGGGGCAGGTGCTGAGCCTGACAGTTCCATCCAAATGAGGGTTTTGGGTCTGACTGCAGGCATGCTTGAGACACCAGGGAGCCAAATGGTCAAAAAAATGTGGCAGAGCAAGCAGATCAGCTGCCATCAGAGCTCAGCAGTGCTGAGCTGGGGACCTGGGGACCTGGGGATGTGGGCAGAATTCAGATGCCTACACCCCATCTCAGCTGTCTCCATCTTCTTTTGGGATAGTCCCTTAGAGCCTGCTGGCTCTGTCAGGTAATGACTTTTTTTATTTTTTTTTTTTCCACTTCAAGTGGTAGAGGTCTACACCAGAAAACTCCTTGGATGGAGTTGGATGTTTTTCCATCACAGAGCAGGAAGATGTCTTCCATTATTTCTAATCTGATGTCTGGTAGCCCCAAATGCCATCATAGTGCTGGGATCTGTGGTACAGAGAGGTGAGGAGCCCCAGGAGCAACCACCACTGTGCATAGCAACACTTATGCTGTTGTTACAGTTAATTTCCTCCTCTCTTTGAACCATCTAAATTCAGCGTGCATTATCCTTCTGCTATTTATGTAAATGTTTAGATTAGGTAATATTTTATTCTACAGTGAATGACACCATAATCCTCCTTATTCTTTTCGTTTATCATAAATATTTAGTTTGTTTTTAGCTTGTGGGACTAAACACAACATCGTTTTCATTACTGTGAAATCTTCCCCTTTTCTTCTCCTGCAAGCATCCCTGGTCCCCTGTCAGTACTCTGCCTCCCAGAACATGCTAATATTGCTTGCATTACTGCAGGATTACCACAATGAAGTATACACTTGGTATTATAATTCATAATGTTGCTTTAAAAGATTAACCACTCCCACGGCTGTGTCTGGTAATTACAGAGCAGACTTTCTTTCTTTTTTTTTTTAAACAAAGAACAGCATGCACAAAATGACTGGCAAGGAGGTAAGTGTTTGGGGTGTGCTTTGTTTTTCAACCTCAGAGAAAACCAGATGCAAAATTGATAAAGGAGACCTAGAGTGGGTTTTAAGCTGAGATACATCAGTATATTAGTAATTTAACAGATTTATATGAAGGAGATGGCACTGTCGGCCCCTGGAATGTCACAGACTGATGCAGTTGGCAATTGCCAGAGGAGATGACTTTCATGAACAACCCCAAAATAATTAATAGGCCTTCTGGAGTTTTCCAGGCAAGTGGGTATGCTGGTGAAAGAGCAATAGTTAGTTTAGCCTGTCAAGGTTCATTCTTTTTCAAAACTCCAGTCCTCCCTAGATGCCCTCTAATGGTTTTTTGAAACACCAAAATGTTTTTGCATGAACAACATTACCCATTGTGCTTTAGTTAAATGCATTTCGATGTCAGACATGCTCCTGGTTCAAAAATGGCTGTTCCCCACCCCTTCCTGGGGGGATCTCCAGGGAGGGCAGCCAGATTGACTTTAATCGGCCAAAGACACAGGATGGGTTCTTAATGCGATAAACCGATCGAGTGTGCAAAGTCACATTAATATGTGGAAACTTGATCAGCTTTTATTAAGGGATCAGGAAATGCTTTAATTGCTGCGTGACAAGAGCACTTGTTTGTTTAATTGCTTGTTTGTGTTTGTTGTAAAGCCTTGGGGGACGTGGTAATTTGTCCCATTGTTGTTTGAAAATGTGGGTCTGGCAGCCAAACCAACAGCAAATGACAGACACTGCACCAAGTGTTGCTTCATCAACGTTTACCACCAGTTTGGAGAGGATGGCAGCCTTTGGGGCAACAAAGTCGGATTCTCCCAGTCTCTCCTCACTTGTATTGTCCAGAGCTTCCAAGCTGTGAGGAGGCTAGAATTCTTGTACTTAAATAGGGAGTTAGTCACTGTCTGTTAAATGAAAGTAGCATTTAAAGGCTGCTGCATGGTAGAGCAGCACTTAACAGGTTGTTCTGTCTTTCACAGCTGGGGATGTAATGGTTGCACGATCCTACATAAAACTCCTAAAAGATCTTTGAGCCTGAGGCAAAGTCCATTGAAGCTGCTGGTGTCTTGTTTGTTGGACTGGCCTTTGATCAGATGCAAATGCATAGCGATAGCTTTTCTATACTTTTCCTGAATGGGGCTTTAGCATGGAATTGTTCCCTGCTGTAGGACTGCAACAGTCCTTGGGGTAGATCATTCTTGGCTGGAGCTGACCACAAGCCTCGATGGTACAATGATGCCTGGCATTCCATGCTGGGAAGAAGTATTAGGTTTACTGTGAATTTACATGAAAAGTCCCTGGCTAGCAATTATTCTAAATATAAAGCTTCCTGAGATCCTAAAATTTCTTTCTTCTATATTCTTGCCTTACTTTGGAAGTTAAGTTTTCCATCCAGAAGCACCACCTGGAAAAGCTTTCCTTCCTGTTTTCTCTAAATTAGCCACTTTAAATACTTTCTTGATGGAGGAAGATAGAGGGTCACTGATTATTAGGGTTATAACTGGCTTTCCAGATCAGTATCCAGAACTGTAGAATGCATCTACTTCTGTAGAAGGAGCCTAAGAGAAGTCGTATCAATATACATTACAGGCTTGTCATAACTCACTCATTTCCTATTTCAAACAGGAGGAAATATACTTGAACATATCTGTTGTATCTGTCAAGACTTCTCATTTGTCAAACTATTAGTGGTCCCTCTGTCAACATAAATAAATCTGTCCATAAATCTTGACAGGTATAATCATTTGTTGCGTTTGAAAGGCAAGTCTCTAACATTAGACCCCTTTTGATTCCTAACATGATTATCTTTAAAGAAAGACATTTCAGATGCCTTCTGAATCTGGCCTCTGTCAAATGATTTCTCTGCTCTCACTGAGTTATCTACTTGCACAAAGTAAGCAAAGGCATAGTCCCTGCTGTCAACTCTCCTGAAGACCACACGAATCACCGGCACCACAGCAACGCCGAAGCCTCACCCTGCAAGTGATTCTGTCCTGTTTGTCAGACCAGGCTCCTGATACACTTATTGTTCTTTACAGCTAGGTTTCTCATTTCTACTCTGAGCCATTTTTCTGGCACCAGTTGTCCTTTCTTTAATTTTGGGGAGCTATCGAAGAACATTCTTTGAAGGTATTCCATCAGATGCTGCCGATCTTTTAAGTGCTATTGTTGCTGGCAAACAATCCATGTCCATACAGTCATTTCAGAGAATTAGACCTCTGAAATGGCTGCTAAAATATAGGTTGGCATAACTTAAGAATGAATTCCATAAATCCAACACAAGCTTCACAAGCTTCCCCACTGCTCTGGGGTACACTGAGCAGCTCCAGCCTCCCAAGGCTCTCTGGGGAAATATGAAGTGACCTTATTTCTGTGCTTGATGGCCTAGTGATAGTAACTTTGCCTGCCTGATGAAGTGAACAGCTATCTGGCATTACCAAGCTGGAATATGAAGTGAGGGTCTTTGGCCAGAGCTCAGTGTCTCAGCAGGCAGCTCTGGCACATGACCCAGAAACTGGTCAGGGCATGCATAGCAAAAGGCAGCCAGTGAGTCCACAGCTCTCATGGCTTCATAACATTCCCTGCCACATGGAAAATCTAAAGCACAGGCTTTGCAAATGAGAATGAGTCAGGAGGTTGCTAGGGCTGGGTTTGTGGGAACTGCACAGTAAAGACTGGATCCCCAAGGAGCTCCAGCAGGAGCCAAGGTAGTTGGTATCTGAGCTCCTGCGGTGTCATGGGCATGCCCAACTTATACAGCCTCGGGAAATTAGCTGGTGAATGCTGGAGGAACCCAAGTCTAAAGTTTTCCCTTCAGACTTCTGACAGTAAAGTAAGGAAAGCTCTAGTGTTTTCCATAAAATGTACTTTAAGTTCTAAATCTTCCCTCTTTCAACTTTCTACTCCTTCAAATCATCTGCAGTTTGCTACAGGAAAGACTGTTAATTGACAGAATTTCAACTTGTGCTCCAAAGAGACTCATTACTTCACAGATTCTTTAGCTTCCTGGGGCCTTGACGTCATGGGGATATTTCTTGCTTTCTTCAGTGGATCCTTACCACTGAAACTAATTTTTTGATGAGCTGCAGAAGAAGCCTCTGTACCAAAAATTTGCTCCAGACCTTGTGATAGTTTGTACAGGATGTCCAGATGCAGGGTGTCAAAATACATCTGTGAGATAAGGTTTTCATCTGAATCACAGCTCTCCATGCATTCGCTTATTAACAGCAATTTTTTTCCGTGTTGAGTCACAATTTAGGAAAATATTCCACTGGCAGACAATATGCCAGAGCCATAGACATCTAGTTTGCTATACCCTCATTGTAGGCTGGAAGAAAAGGGAAGACTTTAGTCTTTCTTTTCAAGGCAGGGATCCTAGAGAAGCAGTTAAGATTATGTACTAAATCTGTTTGAATTAAAATACTTAGAAATATATAGTCAAAAAGGACATTGGTCTATAGCTTTGCTGACAAAACTCTTGGTTTGTGAAATTTGTTGAAGCTGGGGAGATAAAAACCTTGCTTTTATGAGTCTGCTTGTGCCTTTATGGGGCATGTGCTTAAAAAAAGAATACAAGTTCATCTGGGTTCACACAGACACCCACATGTATTGACACCATTGAGGGTCTGCAGGACTCTGCAGCCCCCAGGTGAGAGCTTCTGAGGGGCTGAATTCTGGAGGTGGATGCCTAGATTGATCTACCCCCGCCTTTTGCATCTGTGCCTATCAGTGCCCCCCACATAACGAGCTCCCACCACTGCTGTTCCTGGTTCTCTTTCCCTGGGCCAGGAAGGATGCTGGGCTCTACAGCTTCCTTTTCTGTTGACTGGCAAGATGGTGCTTTGTCAGGTAACTGCTGTTGCCACCAACTGCAAAGCTCACTAGAGTATAATGACACCTTCTGAGCCGCTTCTTTTATGCGTTAACCTACTTGGAAACAGAGGCTCATGTGCAAATTCCCACTGTATTTTGTGAAGGCTGGAACATAAGCCAGATCTGAGCTGAATTTCCCCTTTCCAAGAGCCAGCTGAATCAAAATCCCCTGATGCAGACATCCCCAAATTTTATGGGTGCAAAAGATGTCTTGATCCAAATTTTGCAGTTTGCTCCCATCTCTGCTTAAAACATAAAATGTATGTTTTTAGGGAAAAAGGATATAAACATCTTGTTCATGTTTGAGCTGAGAATGTCTTTTTTCTGTAGGCTGTCAACACAACTTCAAATGCATGCAGCCTGTCCAATCTGACAGACAATTTGCATATTTGTGGAATGCTAATGCCAAGTTACTGTATACATTTGTACATGAAAGCATTAGAAAGTTTGAAGGATTAAAGGTGGAAATGTATCCCCCTCGGCCTCGATTAGAGATCAAGACAGCACATCAATAGATGGCAGACAAATAACTGCTGCTTTGCCGTTTGGAATGGCTTAACCCAAAAATAATAAAATCCAAGCTATTTCCTAGGATATAAATAGCTGAGGGCTTTACACGTGCTAATTGCCGGAGCGTTGTTTTAGCCTTTTGAGAGTGTAATGTGGAGTCTGGCACATCCAGTGTGAGCCCTCTGACACAGTGATTGTCTTTTTTGTTCTGTGCTAGCTCTGTGCCTGGACCACAGCTAAAGCTCCCAGAGCCACCCCAGCCTCAGGCATCCATGCTGATGTCTAGGGCTGAGCCTGCCTCAGTTGCTCTCAGGTCCTGGAAAGTTCTTTGAGGCCAGATGGAGGTGCTTGGCCCGTGCAGAAGTGACTTAGTTTGCCACGAGAAGGGCGTCAGGAGGAGCAGCAGCAGGTGCTCAGCGGTTTTCCGTAGAAAGATGATTGCTTGGCTGCATGTGTCAAGATGTATTTTGGAGCCTGGCTCTAGACCCAGTGATTTGAAAATGGAGACTTGGAGTCTTAAAAACAAGATATGCAAAAGAACAGTTTTGCATGGTTCCTCCTAAGGATCAAAACCTGATACTATTTATTTTACTTGTGCTAAAAAATAACCTCAATAAGATGTTCTGCGTTGGCCAATGGATATAATTTAGGACCAGACATTGGCAGCAGAGGACAGAGAATGCAGGAGCTAGTCAAATCCTTCCCCCAGTCTTTGATCCAAAACATGAATATTCCTTTGATTCAGAAAGGGTTTGGCCAGCCTTTTTCGCAAACGGTTGCACGTCTCTGCGTTTTCTGGCTGGGGGAAGTGGAAGTGGCAGAGCCTCAGATACCTGGGAACCAAGAGCTGAAAACTCTCCTGGAAACTTCTCATGGTCTAACGAAATTCCCGGGCCAGCTTCCAGCCTGAGCGGATGCAGACAATGAGCCAAAATGAACCACCAAATCTGTCGAGATTCAGCCGTCATTTACGAAAAAGGATTGGGATTTTCAAGGGAGTTTGTAGGAGCTGAACACCCAAATCTCTTTAAATCCCAGTGGAACTTTTGTTTCTTTCTTTCTTGTACTCCACTGAAAAGCCTTGCCTATTTATTTGAAATATTTTGAAGACCTCAGGCAGCACTTTCATTACAGACAAACCTCTCCACCAAAATTAGAAAATCACAAAGTTTTAGCAGCAGTCGCTGAAAATCTGTTATTTAACACACCTACCCAAAAAGCCCCAGGCTACACCAAAACTCTTGACCAGAGATAGCTCTGTGCTGTCACAAGACAGATCTATCTTTAGGTACCCCAGTTTGAAAACTTCACCCTTAATGCATTCAGAAAAAGTACGTTGTTGTTTTAAAGTACATTACTCAAACGCTGAGATGCCTTCCTACTGGGAGCAGCGTTACAAAGCCGAGCTCTGCCTGGATGCCTATCCAGCATGGATCTGACAATTCACATGTAGGAAAAGGCCTCTCATGCATTCATAGTTTAGATGACCTCCATATATTTGTTTAAAAAATAATTAGGCTTGCTTAGCTTTTGTACTGTTGCATTTTCCTTTTTTTTTTTTTTTTTTTTTTTTTTTTTTTTTTTTTTTTTTTTTTTTTTTTTTTTTTTAAAGTAGCTTTTCCTGTAGCACTCCCAGGCCAGTACAATGCTGGCTTTTAAAAGTGATTTGTCTGTTACCAGGCCGTTTTAAACTTTTACTTCCTAAGTCCTTGCAAACCAGCAATACAAGGAGACTAAAAAAAAATCTCCTGGGGATTGTTTTTATAGTAACAGTGAAAGCTTAAAATGTTGCAGCAGCAGCCAAATTATTTTTCTTTTACTGGAAACAATACCAACAACTGGAGTCTACGCACAAAACGGATTAAAGCTACCCATAAAAATGACTAACAAATGAGTGCTACATTTCTTTTTATCATTTACTCTTTATAAAAAGCGACAGTTTGAAGGCTACTAATTTGGCAAGTTATTTCCCCTCTATAGTCATGGTTGTTCAGTAATTAGAGGATATATAAAACATGGACATAGACATTCTAGTGCAGTCCAACATTTTTGTGTGGTTTAAGATAAAGTCCACTTCCTTTCTTTCCGACTAATGGAAAGCAAGTTAGACATATCCAAAATTTAACTGCAGGACAAAGTTTGTTTTCAGGCAAAACTTTCAAGAATAGTCTCATGACAAAAGTCCAAATGCTATTTGCACTCCTAAATTGTTCAGAATTCTAGTAACCTGAGGGCATACAAGAGTGTTTTCTCCCATGACTAAACGAATTACTTCTTGAGCACAGCTGAAATCAAACATTTAAAATATTATTAATTACTAATGATAATTGTTGAAATTTTTTTAAAGTCACATGTGCTCTCCATGGGTAGTTAATTACTTTTTAAAATCTATCACAAAACATGGTATCTAGTGGTGTCTTGGTGTCTAAGCTCTCCATCACTCTTGAAAACAGTACTTATGTTTTTTAGTCACTTAGGTGGGTTTTGAAATCTTTGCCTTCTATTTCATCATGCATTTTCTGGCAGTGGCCCTCTCTATACCTGTAAGTAGTAAAAAATATATTGCTCCCTCTGAAAGCAAAAGCTAAAAATAAAACAGGACTTGGTTTAGTCAACATGAAGGCAAACTAGAAAACCATTAGTTGAAGAAACTGAAATAAGAGAACTCAAAAGGCTTGGCTGAAGAGCAGGGAAATGCTTCAAGTGGGAAATGCAGCAGTTGCTGGTGTAATCCTGTGTCTGTGGCTGTTGTGGTTGGGCTCCAGTAGGCTGGTATGGGGATGCTTTGTGGGGCACATGGAATGGTGAGGCAGATCCTTGGCATGCTGGGCTCATGGCACATGGTCCTCTGTCGCATGTGTGATGCAGGACCAGTTATTCCAGTAATTATTGGTTTATCTGTTCACTGAGATGCTGAAGGGAAGGCCGACATCTGATATGGGGTTTGTGGCTGTACTCTAAATTTGGCTGTTTGTCCTTCCTGTTCAATGTGCAAGTGCTCACCTGCTGCATGTCAATATAATAATTAATAGATTAATGTATTGCTAATACATTCATTATATGCTGCATATAATAGTATAATAATATATGGGTATGTTATTGTAGAATGAGAATAGCATATAATGTTAATATACTGATAATATATTAATATAAAAATAGTGATGTTGTAGCTGTATATTCAGAGTTTATCAACTCCTAGAGAAAGCAAAAAAATTACTTACAGGCTGAAACCTCCCCAAAGGTGGCACTAACTAGTAATTACCTATTAATTTACATTAATTCTGGCCATGAGAGGTAGAAAAGCCCTGGTCCATGAGATTGAGATTAAGCCAATAACATTCCAAAACAAAAAATTTTCTCAGTTTTAAGTACTTTTCAAAATGGTCACCATTACTGTGAGAAACTCTGTTCCAGTGTATATAAAACATAGTGGAATAATAATATCTCATTTGATTATACAAAGTAGTTTTTTCCTTAGTGTTTTAGTTCTCGAAATTCCCAGAATACACCACATGGAAACTGTTCACTTGAGAAATTAAGTACCGTATGTGATAAGACAGTCATGTGAAATTTTTAAGCTGTCATTAAAAATGATTATAATTAGGACAAACTATATGAAAATGCTTTAAAATTGAGACCCTGGTGAATTAAAAATTAAGGGGTATATTATGTATTATCATGTTGAAGGGCAGGGATTTACGCCTGTAACTCCCATTAACACTTATGTGAGTTGCATTCCCAAATCCCCGTGCCTGGCGATGAGCATCCGCCCCCGCGTTTGTTGTCGCTGAACAACCTCAGCTTTTGCTGTGCTCCAACACAATTCCTCTGCCTGCTGAGAACAAGTGGAATGACAAACCAGGAGTTTAAACTGTTTTCCCTCACAAATCTGGGCCCCCAGATAGAGCCAAGTGTAATCCATCTAAGCGGTAGCTGCGCTCCCATGAGTAAGATTTACTTACAGAAAGTAGCTGTCACGGAGTCTCCTCTTCCCTACAATTCTTCCTGTGCTTTCCCCGACGCTTAATAACCAAGGGTTGGGCTGCAATCACTTTATTATATCTCCTCTAAATGCAGGAAGCCAGTTGCTGGGGGTGGGCTTGTGAAAGTGCTTCAGTCAGGAGCCTCCAAAAGAAGCTCTATCCATGGCAGCGTGGAACTCCCACCTGAGGAGTGAGTGTGTGCCCTAGGACAGTGTACACAAGTGAAACATATCTCTTGTTTGGCAGGGCCATAGGACTGTTCAGAGCACTGGACAGGTGTGTATCCAGGGTCCATGCTGGGCTTTGGGTCACACTCAGGTGAGGAATGAGCTGGGGCTGTGCTGGGGCTTGGGCTGCAAAACTGTTGCCAGTTCATTTATATCTCAGGTGCTTTCCTTGTACCCCAGCATCAGCAACTATGTGAGTTTGCACCTTGGCTTTTGTTGGAAAAATGGTAGTCCTTGTTCTTAAGAGAGAAACTTTCATTATTTTACCTTAAAAGTTTGGGGTTTGGTTTGTTTGTTTGTTTTGTTTTGTTTTGTTTTTAATATAGAAGTACATCATTTTCACGTGAGTGGTTGTAGAATCCATCTCATTGCTCTCATTGTTGGATCTGCTCTTTTATACCCCTGGGTCTAGAAATGCTGACACTAAGGTAAGAGAGTTCATCTGTTGTGCAGGCTTTGCTGAGAGTCTACTAAAAGCACTCATCAGAAATGTCCTGTCCTACTGATTTTATAAAGGCACCCACATTACTTCTCTTTAAAACACATTAAGAAAATGGTCATATTGCCACACTAAAGCTCTCAGCAAAGAAAATCCCACAGAACTGCAGCTCATACCTTGTACCTTTCTATGGCATCGCAAAATTGTAATTATACTAACACACTACATTCTTAACAACATCTTTTCCCTGGGGCAAAATAAATAAATCTAAATAAAATAGATATATGTAGAGGCAATACATCTCCTATTTTATTAATTAGCACCTGAGAAAAACATTTTGCCAGGCTAGAAAATACACTGATGAATTTTCAAGGAAAGTAATGAATTCCAGGTTAGTTTCTTTATTGGTACCTGTGGATTCTGTTGTATTGCTTGTTAACAGATGCAAGTGGGCAATATAACTATTACATCAGGCAATATTATAGAAACCCAGGCAGTTTCTAAGCAACAGCCCAGCACTGATTCTTCCCAGCTATTTTCTAGGATTCCCTCAGAAACAGTAAGTGAAGAGGAGTTGGACAATATAGTCTAATTTTGAGAAAGGAATAAAGCATGAAACTGGTGATTTTCAAAATCATATTTTTGCAGATTTCTTACCAAATCAAAAGAACTAAAATTGAAAACTGTCAAAAACATTTCAGCTCAAGAGCTGCATAAACTTTTCTATTGTTCAGGCAGCTAAACAGACACAGCTATTTTGCTACATACTTTGCCCACAAAAATAAGGAAAATAAAGATCATAATAATAGAGCCTCTTCAGCTTGTTGGACTGAAACTGGATTTTGTGGTGTTTCCCTTTGCAGACTCACTCATCAATTCAGCCTGAAAGTAACACATTTTTCTGTCTTTTTTTTTATATGAATTCTATGGTCATTCAAATCTGGCTCCTGATGGAAAAAAAACCATAATGTGTTTAAGCCACACAGACTCTGTGTGTGTGAGCACATGTAATTTTGTGTGTACACAGATTAGAAAGGTGAATTTCAAAGCAATGTCACTCTCAGATGTCACTGGCTGAAAGAGCTTCTTAGCCTGGATGTTGCATATTGCAAAGATGACATCTGCTTTATATATAACTGGGGATTCAATGAAGCAGCAAAGCTGGAATCTTTTTTATTACCCATAACTTTCTAACCAGGACTCTCTCAGAATTTGGAGAACACTCTTTCCACACTTTGCTTTAGTCCAATATGGCACCCAGTGTCAACTTCAGGTTTTGAACCAGACTTCTAAGAAGGACAGGGTTCTTTCATCTGTCTATGAATAATGCCCTTTCAGAAAACAGTTTATATTTAGAATAAATAAGAACAGAAATATGTGCACACCCTCACTTGTGGACCCAAATGTGCTTCCAGGAGCACAACCATGAAAAAGCAAGAAGAAAATATTGTAAACCAGATGTTCTCTGGGTTTGAATGCTCCATTGGTTTCCATACACCATGCAAGGTTCTGGTCTGCTAGGGGAGTAGAAGCAAGTTCAATATAGGAGCTTGGAGTGCCAATAGTTTTGCCTTGCTTGGGAAGGTGGAAAGCAGAGGCTTTCTTCACTCAAGTATGATTCTTGGAAAAAAACCCCCAACCTGATGACATTTCCAAAACAAAATCCTCTGTTGTGACTTTTGACTTATGGGCCAAAATACTTCCCCTTTTGGCCAAAAAAACCCACCCCAAGTTCAGTCACAAGAGCTGTGGTTGCATGTCTTCATTCTCTTGTTTTCTGGGCTTATCCCCTCTTCTTTTGTGTTACAGTGGCACACTGAGAGTGTGCATGGTGGAGATACCACACATCCCACAACTCCTGGGTGTTGTGGGATGTGTGGCTGCAGGGATGAGAGACACCCCAGACAGCCAGGCTGTGGCTCCCACCAAGGAATTGCTGCAGTGGTCAGGATTCAGTGGCTTTTCTCTCTTTTCTCTCTACCAAGCTCTTCCAATTCTCGGGTGTTGGGTATTTTTCAAATAAACATTAAAAGAAGGTTTGAGAAACAGACACTTTCTGCTCCCTCAGAGGGGAAGGGAAATATGCATCTCAATGAAAACTCCGTTTTCTATTAAAAGCTAGTTTTGGTGAAATGAAGTCACCCAACCATACAGCTCAGTCCATGCAATTTCCGTGTGTTTCCATCCATTCCTCCTTCACCTCCAAGTCTCCAAACCATTCTCTGCCTGCCTGATACATGTTGACATGAGAATTAAATCGCTGAGAAGTACGAATGCTTTTGCTTTAACAGAAAACCAGGTTACTATTCCTAGCATGGAAAGTTAAATGAAATCATGCTGTGAGTGAATTCCTATTGATTTCTCCAGGATTGATCAGAAACATTTGTCAAATTTTGTTTTCTTTCTGTCCTACATCTTCTTTAGACACATAGTTAAACATACTAAGGAACGTTTACATTTTAAAAATGTGTTCTAATGTCTTTATATAAACATACATGTAATAAAAGTGACTAGTGATTTATATTTTCTATATACATTCAGATACTTTATTTTCAAAGCCAAGGTTTTAAAAAATAGGTGCCTCAATTCAGACACCTAAGTCTATGTTTACAGTCTTTGGTTGCCTGATTTTCAAACACGTTAATACTCAGAAACACTTTTTTTTCTGTTGAATTGTTGCTTTTGGAAACAAAAAAATTTACATTGGGCCGGTTTTCATCTATTAGAATCAGAAAGGGAAAATTAAAGATTATCAATTTTCAAAGGACATGAAGGCATAAAGAAAAAAACCTAAAAATCCACAGCTTTTTGCATATTAAATTGCAGAAAATGATGTGCATTGGTACAAGGGACATGAGTACAACCCAGCAGATTCATCCTTGCTCAGTGAATTTGACCTAAACCCCTTTTCCGCAGCATTTGTCTTTTCTTCTTTAGGTTCACACCAAGGCCTCCAGTTTGAAAAATGTATGTGTGCTCCTGCACCTAATGTATGTGCATATTCAGTGTGTCTGCATATGGAAATGGAGCATCCATGCCAAGAGTTTTCCAGCCAAGAGGCTTTTTGCATGTGTGAGTCTCGGAGGGTTGTGTGCTTTTGGGGTAATTGCGCGTGTAAATCCAGCGGGCAGTCATACACCCAGCTATAACCTGTACAGCTGCATTAATACCTTTTAAAAACATCTAGCACAAGCTGGTGGGAAAAATGATACCTTTTCAGACACCTGGTCGTTGAAATAATAATAATAGAAAACCCCTAAAAACTGATTATGGGTCGTGAAATGATGTGGTTCAACTTTCAAAACCTACCCCTGTGTCCCCCTCATAAACACAGGTCACTCTTACATATAGGCACTATTAGATTTGTGGGTTTAATTACAAGAAAATGATTTTTTGAAGTGGTAAAAGTAAATTTATGCTGTTCTAAAATCTAAAGAGAGAAGCTTAAAATTAAAAAAAAAATAGGAAGAAATAAATAAACATATAACAAGAAAAAGTTAGTGGAGCAGCTGTGTAAATAATGCAAACAATGTTAAAGAATAAAAGGAAACTGCCAAAGCCACTTGGGATGAGGAAGGAGCCTAAAATCCCATATTGCTCTAACGAGGTCTAGCTCATTGGTTGCGCCTGCTTATTTTGTTGCTGTTGTTTTTTTGGTTGTTTTGTTTTATTTTGTTTTTTGTAAGCTCCAGGTCTCCCTCAGAAAGGCTCTGGAAGAAGGGAAGTAAAATGAAGTTATCCCATAAAATACTCTACTACTATTTGGTAAGGGCACAGGAATAGAGAATGAAGCAATGGTTTAATGTTGGGAGTAGAAGCCGCATGAAGTAATCAGCTGAACATTTACTTCATTCATCAGTGCAAAGCAAACGCTGAATTATGCAGAAGTCAATGGAAAATTTCCATGGTTTTGCTGCAGGATTTGCTGAATGACACCACTTGTCCACAGAAGTGATCTGAACCTCCAACTCAGAGCCACGGTGATGCACCTGGAGCTCTGCACTTGGAATCCAGAAAGGTCAGAAAGGCATCTCTAATGTCCTGGGGATGGGGAACTTAGAGGGTGAATTCTGTGCTCTTCATCTGAATTTTGTAACAGCTCTTAAGATCTTGAAGATAATCTGGAATTAGCAAAAAAACCCCCTTGAATCAGGTAATACACAAGTTCTTGTTGCTTAGAAGTTAGAAACCATGGTTTATTCTAAGTAGAAATCTGTTGCTTGGATATGTAAGGATGTAAATAAAGTTTGAGACTTTACAAAGGGACAAGGTGCTAGGAATAAATTATTATTTAATCATAATGGTTGTTGCTTGTCCAGTGTAATTATGACTTTGTAAATGAATGCAAGGCTTCCAAAAGGAGCCAGGGAAGCTCCCTCTGCTCAGGGGCTCCACATTTCTCTGCAGACACCCAGTGCCATGGTGGCAGCAGGCCTGCTGGTGCCTGCTCCACTTCCTGAGTAAGGGCCTTGGGGAGAGGGAAGCCAACACAAACTGTGCTCCAGCAGGACTGGACTCTGAGAGTGTTTCTAAGGAAAGTCCATCTGGCAGCAGTTAAAGCCACCTTGTGGGGCTCTGGCACTCACCAGCTGTGCTGGGCACTGCCACAGGGCAGGAATTCAGGGATGGTCATGCTCTCTTTAACTCTTAGCTCAGACTCTTGACCCAGTGCCTGGGCCACCCTGCATTTGCTGATCCTTTCCAGTCATGCTGCCATGTGCTTGGTTCATTGACATGAGGGCTAGCTAACACTTGCTATTTTTGCAGGATTGACTGACAGATTTTGTCAGGGTTTTCTCTAGTTAATAGGTGCCCTATTGCCATTACTACCATGTGCAGTTGCTGTATGATGTCAGATAACAGTTATGTGGGATTTGGGGTTCCTTTCAGTTTCCATTGCCAAGTCTGAGTTCTTTGTTTCTTGACAGAGTTGATTTTTTACCTTAAATTTTAGAAAATACTTTTTTAGTAGCTGTGTGACTTCATCACACAGGAAAATAAGTGCAAATTTAATTCTATTTCTGACTGAAATCTATCCACCTATCTATCCATACATGATCTTCTTTTTCTATTTTTCTGTCTATTTATCTCTCTATCTTTCTAAATATGTGCATAAATAAGTGTCTATTCACTAGGGTAATGGTGGTCTTAGAAATTAATTACAGCCTGAGGTATCTGGTGTTCTAACTTGCTGTCCCATCCTGCATCAAGGAGACCTATAAGACTTACAGAAAAATAAAACACCTTCATGTCGTTTTTCCCTGCTAATAGCAGTTCTATCATTGCAAAATCTGGCAAGACAGTCAAACACCACGTTTTCCCAAGGGTATGTAGAGGAGGCAGAGCTGAGGGAAAGATTAACAAGTTTTCTCTGGGAGGAGGAGTACATCTGCAAGGGTGAGGAGAGCCTTCACTGATGTGCCACTTGTAAATGCATATGAACTCTGCAATAGGTGTGGTGCTTTTGCTCAACAGCTGCAATCTTTTCATTGTACCTCTTTTGTTGAATTCAGATAAAAGCACTTCATCATCAACAAATCTAATATCTGTTCTTGTCCCACTTGAGAGGGTCAAATGAAATTTCCCACCAGAGAACAAAAAAAAACCTGAAGCTCCCCAGCGAGTTTGGGCGGCAGCGTGCCAAGAGAGAGGGGAGGGGAGGAGGTGGTGGCTGCGGTGGCTCAGCAGAGCAGTGATGCCAGTGAGGGTGAAAAGTGCTCCCCAGGCTGGCAGCCCCACGGCAGGAGAGGCAGGGCTGGCACGGCAGCCAGGCAGGAGCTGTGAAATCACTTCTTGCTGAGATGCCAGGGACGATTGCACCCAGAGAGTCCCAGGTGAAGCTCTTTAGGGTTGCTCTCTCGTGGTGGAGGCGGGACAGGCAGGGATGCTCAGGCTGGAGTGGGAGCTCAGGCAGGGGAGGAGGAGCCTCTTGCTGACCTCATGGTCACTGGCAGTATTTCCAATGTACCTGGCTCTGCAGAGAGGAAAGGAAGCTGGAGAGGGGGAGAAGACCAAAATTCTCCTAAGACTCTCCTGAGTCGTTGCTCAGGATGCTGGTTGGATACTCTACGGCATGTTGAGAGAAGGATTCAAAAAAACCCTTTTACAATAACAGCACCAAACCATTATAAAAATACACCTACATCTTCAGCAAAACTGCAGCATATGTTTTTGAGTCAAAGACATTTGCACCAAATGCAGAGTCTAGAGATGTCTGGCAGCTGAAGCAGGGAGCAGGTGTATATTTAGCCCTTTCAAATGTGCACTTAAGTGCATGTAAATATTTGCTAGGTCAGAGCTTCAGAGCACTAACGAGCCACATGTGACAATGTCCATTTCCCAGGAGCCTGTGCTTTGCACATTCTCTCAAAGGTCTGCACCATCAGTGCAACGTGTTTTTACTTGTCATGTGCTAATCCTGTATCGTTGTATCAATGTAGAGGCAACTCCACCTCCAGTAAACAGCTTTTTCTGACAGTGGCATGTTGAAGGGACAGGGACATAGTCCCAGTGCTGCCCTAGTCCTGGTGTCTTCCAAGACCTAAAGCCTCAAACAAACAGGTGCATACAAAGAAGTCGAAGACAAGATGTGGTCAGAAATTAGAAATTTTCACCTTTCAAGATAAAACTATTGGGCACCTATAAGTTCTCTGGATTATTTGCACAGGCAATGGAATAATAAGACCTAGAGAACTGCTGCACTGTAAACCTGGGGAAAGCCCGTGACCCGTTCAGAGCAGGGGATGGTACAAAGTAGTGAAAAACATGGAGTAACCCACCACCAACACGCTCTTCCCATATCAGCAAAAGGACTCAGTTATGAGAATAAAAGGGACCTTGGCTGCAAATGACTTAGGGCAGCATAAATATGTATTATGAATTTTAGGCTCAGACATAATTAAATGCCATTTGTCAGATCTATGCTTGTTTTTCATCTCATTTGAGTTTTACAGAATGAATTAACTAACAAATGTGCCTCTGATTCTACCAAAACAAATCATTTCTCAGTAAAGTTGCCTCCAAGCAGCAGTGAGAGAGTGACTGGGGGAAGTGACCTTCTGCTGTGAAGTTGTCGCGTTCCAGCAGAGCCCTGAGTGGCAATGACAGCCTCAGTAATGGGGAGCCCATAGTGGCCTGGCAGTTTTGTTGATAACTTGTTAATTTATTTAGTGCAGTGGTGCAGAGGCGAAGATCTGGAGTAAAGGGTGGGGTGGGCTGAGCCCCAGGGCCGAAATATGTAAATATTCTGGTTTAAAGAAAAAAAATAAATAATAGATTTCTTGTTCATTGTCACTAAATGAGGTTGGTGACAGGAGCCACTGGCGAGCAAATAGGCTCATGTTTGTACCAAGGCAGCTTTCATTAAACACCTGATGCAGCAAATGTACGGTCAGTGTGTGCACAGTTTGGGTAATAGAGCTCCAAGTGCTCCTCTTCTGGCCGTGTGAAAACAGGATTACAGCACACCAAGGGACTTTCATCCTGAGCTGAGTCATAGGATGAGAAACAAAGGGTCTGTGTGCCTTTGACAGGCAAAAGGGAGACAGTGTTTAGGTCCGTGTGTGAAGAAATCCTTTCCTTGAAATTTAATGGTATCTTACAGAGTTATCTCACTTTGTTCCATCATATTAAACCAAAGGTCCTCCTTATACTTAGGAAATTACTATAGCAAATGGACGGATTTGCTAACCATGTCTTAAATTCTGTTCTGAAGTGTTAGTTAACTGCTCAGGAATGGGTGATATACATCCTTTAAAGGATGCAATGTCTTCTCCAAATGACAAGCTCCTGCAAGACCCAGATCCATTGGTAATGTCATAAAACAGATACCTCAAAATCAAAACATTTATGTTGTTTGGAGAGTCCCACATGTTGTCCCTAGCAGGTGGCCTCCTGCAGCTGTACTCTTCATGCTGTGTAGTTCATACATTTATGAAAGTAGTTTGTCATATCAGGTTAATGAAAATATGCAACAAATGCTCTAAATAGAGCTAGAGGCAAACAGGTGAGTCAAACAAATAAAGCTGGTAAGAATTGTCCTGTGTACACCTCTGCAGAATTATCCTTAAAATATCTTAAAGAAGATGGGGTAGAGAGTATTTAACAAATAATGTGGTGTCATTTGAAAAACAAATCCAGATGGTGGTGTTAGCATATCCAGTGACTTAACCATAATGCCATGTGTCTGCAGGAAAACAATAACCCCCACACAGCCCAAGCCTGCAAGCCTGAATTCATACACACTGAGGAGTTTTGTTATAAATATGAGGAAAGAAACAGCACCTGGTGGCCAGGTACCAACAGGGATACTGGTAGCAAGTGTTGGATCTTACCCTTGAGCCCAGCCATTCTCAAGGCAGGCTGAGGAAAAGCACATTTTCCTCTTCCCCAATGAGGGAAGAGGTGCACTGGGCTGTCTGCAGGCACCTTTCATCAGCTGTGGCCCCATAGGTGTCCAGGGAGTTTGGGCAGCCTGCTCCCATCTTCTTCTTGCTCGTCCCAGGTCCTGAATGTGTTGCTGTGTATCCTCCAGCTTCTGGAGGGTCTGGACTGCCCAGGGGAGACCTCAGCTCTTGGCCTCAGTGCATGAATGTGCACGAGGAATTTCCCCTGAACATTTATTATCCCTGGTACCACAGTCAACAGTTGGCTGGGTAACTGAGCAAATTTACTTGAACTCTTTATTTCCCAGGTCTTATTTTTCTAAGGAAGGCAATAAATCAATGACAGGAAAAGTACTCACCAGGCAGAAATTGGGTAGCTCCATGACTTAATCAGCACTGATTAATGCCGGTCGGGAATCTATCTCTGCATTTCTTTGGAATACATTTTGGAAAGTCTAGTAGTTCCTAGCAGAGTTTTGCATGAAAAATTAAATTACTTGCATATTCCTGTCTCTCCTTAACAACCAGGTTCCTTGAGGCTCACACCATCTTTTCACATGGGTCTGTCTGTCTGGGCGCTCCCTCCAGAGCTGGAGGCAGATGGTCGCTGGAGAGCCCAGTGCCAGGTCTGGGTGACAGGAGCGGAAAGGCAAGGACAGCCACAGCCGGATGAGACACTTCTCTTCCTCTCTGGCTGCAACACACTGAAAACGCCAGAGAGACGTCAGCCAGAGATGGGGCTGGGGGACGGGGCTGCGTCAGAAGCAGCCCTGCTCCTGCGGGGGTGGAAGAGGAGCCGTGACTCCCGAGGAAGGTCAAGGCCGGCCAGCAAACAACCTGGGCAAGAAACCCCCAGATGGATAAACAATCCAGACATCTGGTGAGATCCCGGCATCGCTGCAATCAGGGAGGTTTTGGCACCGACTTTGACACTGCCAGGATTTCCCTTGTAATTAGCAGCGTGCAGCCCGTCTGGGGAGGATGTTCCCTCCGGAAAGCTGCTGGGACCAGGCTGCAAAGCGAGCTTAATCTCTGTGAAGCAAAGAATAACACCCAGTTAAGTCTCTGGCTCCCCAAATATCAAAAAATTACTAACTGGAACTCAACGAATGTTAGATGCTACTGATAGCTAACTACTAATAAGTAACTGTTCTTGGTTGCTCCCAGGATTTCATAAGGGGCTCACAGTGGGGCCACGAGGATAGCACTGGAACAGACTTGGAGCAGCCAAGAGATTCAGTATGGCAAAGGGAGCATAAACCTCAGAGCGTGTGGAAGAGTCTGCATCCCCTTCACAGCATCAGGAAGTTAGGTGGGTACATATAAAACAGGCAAATTGAACCATAAATTTATTATGTTAAAAGGCTCAGTCTGGTAAGACTATCAACATAATAGATTTTTCAGTTTCTACACTGATCCAGGCACACAGACACATAAAATACCTCCACAATAGGGCTTTTCTTGAAAAAAAATATAAATCTGTGTTGTTAAAGACCTTAGCTACCTGTATTTGAAGATCGTTGTCTGAAAAGATGAAAAACATACATTTTCATTTCATTTCAGATTAGCATGGTAAACAGCTAGATCTGTTCTTTCAAGTGGAGCATTCGGCTCCATTTGTTAGCTTTGTTGCTGATATTTCACCTCTCTTATTTACTTAACATAGTTTGACAAGAAATTCTCAGTGAGATAATATATCTACATGAAAGACAGGCTTGGGGAACAAGTCCAGGGGTTTCAGTGGGACAGAATCAATTATTTATGTCTTTACCATTTTGGTCTGCCTTCATTCCACAGAAAGCACTCAGAAGTAGTCAACCAGCTGCACATTTTTGGTAGATAGATACATTCTATTCTTAGGGGGGGAAAAAAAAGGGGACATCAGTATAAATCAAGATTGCACCCACTTGTGAAAAATATCAAATCCCAAGTGATGGAAGCTAACACCCTGCAAAACAACGCCCTCTCCCCAGCCAGGCAGGGTGGCCCCTGATGCAGGGAGCAACCAGCACAAACAGAATTAGCAAATGTTCCTGTTGCTTTTCGCCACACAAAATTAGACAAACTGTATAGAAGTCAGCTTCATTTCTCCCAAATAGCCCAGTAGAAATGATTCTTACACAGCAACCAGCTGGTGCAAGGAGATTCCGAGGCTGAGGTAAGGCAGGTGATGGAGGACGCCTCCATTCTTCAATAAATATCAGAAAAGAAAGTTGCTTACCCGTTCTGGTAGCTGAAAAACGTAAACTAGAGCAGTCTCCCATACAGCCCACCCCAGCTGAGATGAGCAGGCAGACCCTGAAGAGACCCAAGGCACTGGAGTTCCTGTTTCAGCATCGTGTGATGGGACCATGCCAAACATCAATCCAAAGGAAGGCAGCCGTAGCCAAATGCTACCAGTCTGCAGGGACAGCAGAATGGCTCCAGTTCCTGCAGCAGCACCACAGTAAGTGACGAGGGGAAGTTTCTACAACCCGTGAGCACTTTGTCAGTCAGAGGTCAATGAGAAAGGTTAAAGAATACAAAAAAAAAAAAAAAAAGCAAAAAAAAAAGCATAAATAAAAAAATAAGTGGTGTAAAGGAATGAAAGGGAATGGGCAGTGAATTTAAAAAATAAAGAGAGAAGCCAAAGCATGCTAAAAACTTACCCAAAGTAAAAGCCAGGCCTTCATGATGTCCCTGCAGAAGCCTGGGTGAAATCTCCCCCTCACTTTGATGATGGAGGGTCAGGTCCTTATGAAAAGGGTTAGTTTGGACACAATGAAAAGAAAGAATGTAGTGCAAATGAAGGAAAATAAGTGAGTGGTGCTGTACAAAAATAACAATTCTGTAGCTACTAGGCAATATTGTCATCTCTGCACACATCCAAGGACTTAAGTGACCCACTACTCTTGCTGAGGATCTGCTCCATTAATAATAAGAAAGAGCAATTTAAACTATGGCTTTTTTCATTGTGTTTTATACAGGTTTGGGGAATATATTATCAAAGGCTCCAATTCTGGCCAAAGTCCACAGGAATCATCACCTGTGGTCAGGCCCTGGATAGAAAGATCAGAGCTATCTTTGCGTAGCCCTACCACCAAAAACAGATCAATCAGAAGTAACTCAAAAGGAAATAGTCTACAGGGAACAGATGAAGATGCATTTAGAGGAAATAATCCCCATTCAGGATGCCATTATTAAAAGAGAGAGATAACTATCAGAGCTAAGATATGTCAGGGCAACCTCGTTGACATGGGACTGGAGAACTTCTACTGTAAAAGCAGAGAAACTAGGTCAGTGCTTTTTGAAGAGAGGAAAGCTCAGGGTGGACATCATTATTTTATACACGATTCTAAGGGGAATAGCTAGGAGAGATGTCAGAAAACTAGTGTCAAATACAAGAACAAATGGACAGGCTCTAAGAAAGGGAAATGAAGAGAAACTAAAGGAGGCTTGAGCTCAAGGGATATAAACATTTCTGTACACACTAAGCAGTTGATGCAAGGACTGGGTTACAGAAAGGGCTGCTAAGAGCAACCAATAAGGGTTTGGAAAAGGAAAAGCTTTGTGGGCTACAGCCACCTGAGAGCAGACAAATCTGTCTCTTGATCTTGTCTGTCCCTAGAATTGCCCAAGTTTCAATCTCAAAATTACTGCGAGGTTCACATACAGTAAATCTCTGTGCAAGCGCAATAGATTGAAGTGAGAATTCAGTTTATCACTCAAAGATAAAACTCAGAAGAGCGTTTGCCTTCTAATTCTATTAATATAAATGTAATTACAAGGGCTAATTCCAATTCAAATGTTAACTTATAAGGACTGGTGGAGGTAGCAGCCTGCAGAGAAAGAGATGATGCTGGAATCCCTGATTCTTATGTTTGATCAATAGGTCAGTACTAATAGACTTTATTTATTAATTGGAGCATGTGGTTTGAAAATGAACCTAGTTTTTAGGTTGCACGTTCTAACAACTAGAATATTTGCATGTTGCAATTGTCTCTATACAGCCTCTCTGTAGTGTTGTAACAGGTAGAAATTGTCTTTATTTTTAAAAAAAATGAAAAAGGCAGAATGCTAACTGTGATGCAAGTGACTTCCAGAATATGCTGCCTTAAACACAGATCAAAACAATACTCCTTGTTCTAAGAACCTGAGAGGTAAACCAGTCACTAGGGGAAGGAAGAAAAAAACAAGTAGATTGAGGCAATAGCTTGGGGCAAAGGAAATTGAAGACAGAGGATAATCAGTGGACTGTACATTCTAGAGATCTTTTAGGGCATTTTCTTATATCCTCTGAAATTTAAATGCAGAACTTCATATGGCAGAAATAAGCACAGCTTTATTGAAGCTGATGGAGCTAAGCTATGGGTCTGTTTCCAAATATGTATTCTAATACTTTTAAAGAAGAAAACAGGGGGGAAAAGGTAGCAGAAACACGAGAGACACAACAGTCCCATTGAATATGTGTCAGATGCTGAGTCTTGTAAATAGTGTAATGCCAACCCTGTTCATTGTGAATTTTCCTTGTTTAGAATGACATGGTTTAGGATATGGTATAGGAGTAATTAGGGTAGTAGGAGGTTGATAGTTGGATTAGATGATCTTGAAGGTCTCTTCCAGCCTTGATGATTCTGTAATTCTGTAATGAATTTTTTCTACTGTCTTACCATGGCCTGAAAAATGTCACAAACCTTTCTCCTTTCCAGCCCAGTGGTTAAACAAAAGATATTTTGAAGTGAAATATGAGGAGGAAAGAGTCTGAGTGTGCTGTATCCCTCTCTTGCCTCCATTCTGTACTGTGGCAGTTCCAGATCGTAAAAATCCCTGGCAATGAGATGCTCATAAAACTTTCAGAGTACACTCAGATCAATTCTGAGCCACCAGGATGTGATACTGAGATGAAGTGGCCCATCTCAGCCACGGTTACAGCCACTGAGACATTGATGTTGACACGGAACCAAAAATTTGTCACGACGCTGGGGAAGAGCAGGGATCACAGAGTGAGTGATACTGATCAAAGCAGATGAGAGTCAGGAATGTTTATCCAGGAGATGCAAACTCAGACACATACCTCGGTGATCTGAAGCCGTCAGAGTTAATATGCTGTCTATTAACATTTGTTCAAATACAGCACCTGTCAGAGCACGTACAGGAAAAGGGTTTTTTAGGTCAATCTGACACGTGAAGAGTGAGATGCTGTCAAGGGGAGCTAACCCTGGCTGGCTGGCAGTGGGTGCTGTGTTTTCTGTGCACCTTGTCTTCTCCTAGGCACCAAACACCAGAGGTTAATGCTCTCTGTGGACTTTGGTTTTACTCCAGTATGACCATTTCTCACACTCTTAATTACACTCAAATATCTGCTGTGCTAATGCATGTGACTTCTGGCACTTCTCTTCCAGGAAGAGGAATGCAGTACTGGTGGTTACTGGTTGTCTGCAGCAGAGGTGAGGTTGGAGAAGGGTTTCCTACAGCCAGAGCTCTCTAGAGCACACCACCCAGTTGCACCCTCATGGATCAAGGCTCTCAGGAGGGAAGTACAGAATCCTGGCAGCCCAGCAGTCTCCAGCCTGTGCTGAACCCCTGCAGATGTTTGGGTAGTGTATGTAACAGCAGCCCCAGGAATGCTCAAATAGATTCTATACTGAAGAAAATAGGGTGGCCAATAAATTTTCACCTCTCACTAGGTGCTTAAAACAACATCCCATTATCAAGCAGCTGGGCACTCCCTGGAAGGAGTTTTCATATCTGTTTCATATGCAGGCTATCACAAAATATTACTTGTATATTTGTATATTATTTGTATACTTGTATATTACTTGTATATTTGTATATTACTTGTATACTACTTGTATATTTGTATATTACTTGTATACTTGTATATTACTTGTATATTTGTATATTACTTGTATACTTGTATATTTGTATATTACTTGTATGCTTGTATATTACTTGTGTGTCCTTAAGCAATAAGAAAGCAGAGAATTTATATTTTGGGCAGTCTCCAATGTCATTGTTATTGTCCATGTTGCAGATCTTACCCTGAACTTTGAAAGCTCACTGCATATCAGGTAGTTTCAGAGCAAACTCATGTTCTTAATGAGTAAATGAAGTTACTGTTACTTTAGTTTATTCTAAGTGTTGAACCCAGCATGGGATCTAACCTGGAACAGTCATCTCAAGAATATTGCAGTGGAAAGTAGACCGTAGGATTTAACATTGGAAATTAGAAGTTGATCCTACTTCTTATACAAAATTGAGATTGACAAAATTGAGGTTTATCTACATAAACCTTTAAACAAAGATGTGGCTCTGAATCAAAATTAGGGAACTGAAGAAATGAAATTGAGGACTTTGTGCTCTTAAAGGAAACTTGCCCAGCAAGACTCTCAGCAGTGGAGAACTAAGTGCAGACATTAATGGAGTCAGGTCTTTTTCTGGAGGTCAATTTTTAATAAATCAAGATTGTTTAAAAATTATAATTATTGATTAATTAAATTTATACTTGGAGCTTAGCCCTCTTAGTTTTGAAGAGTCTGTACATCCAACTGGTATGAATGATGAACCGAAATAAAGGAAAAAAGTCATTATTTAATTAACTGCTATTCCAACTGGATCTAATGCTAGCAATGGGTTTGGATGTCTGTCCCCACAAGTGAAGGGGCTTTTGCAGGTCTCTCTCTGCACTCAGATTCCATAAAGCAGCCTGCCCTGTGTCTAACTGCAAAGAAACTGAAAAAGGGCAGCTTTGGATTAAATATCAGGAAGAAATTCTTTGCTGTGAGGGTGGTGAGACACTGGTACAGGTTGCCCAGAGAAGTGTCCAAGGCCAGGCTGGATGAGGCTTGGAGCTACCTGGTCTAGTGGAGGGTGTCCCTGCCATGGCAGGGGTTGGGACAAGATGAGCTTTAAGGTCACTTCCAACCCAAACCATTCCAAGATTCTGTGATGAATAATACGTTCAACTCCAAAACATGCTCCAAAATCCTCAAAAGAAAGAGTAAGATAGTTTGGAAGCATATTATGAGTCCAAAAGTCCAACAGTGAAGTGTACAAACCTGAACAGTACAGCTGTACAAGCAGTTTCTGGGCTTAGCTGCACGCAGCGGAAATTAACTGAACAGGGCTGAAAACTGACAGAGAAACAGGACAAAAGCAGGAGTATCCATTTAAATTGGAGCATCCATTTAAACTGGAGCTTCTAAAGTGGGAGCAGGCAGCATTAGGCCCTCTGCATGCAGAGGGGAACCAGCTGAGGAGGAAAAAAGAGCAAAGCCCAAGGCAATGTGGTACGAAAGGCAGGGGACTGGAGGTGAGTGAAATAAGAAATGAGGAGGCACCATGTTGGCATGAAGTGATACACTGTCACAGGCAGCTCCCAAGCAGATCCCACACTTAAAAATAGATAGACATTTATCCAGGAGATGAGTTTGTTATTCTGTAACTACAGCATTTTCTATTATGTTTGATAAGGGAAAGAAGATTGCATCTTGGTCAGAAATATAAAAATTCGTCTCCTAGCAGGGGATAATAGCAGGAGAACAGGGGCAGATGACAACTGCAGATTTAAAATAGTTCAGTGCAGCCCCTGGCAGGGAAAATAAGTTCAGTGCTGGGCTGGGATGTCATCCCATGCTCACAGCCAGGCCACCACTGCCGTGTCCCACAGGCAGTGCCCTGCTCCTCTCCCCTCCAGAACTGCTCCTCTTGGCTCACTCCAGGCAATTCTTCTGGGAGTCAACTTGATATTGCACAGAAAGTCATTAGAGGAAGAAAGACAGAGCCAGTGTGCCAGCAAGGGGAAGTATTGGGGTGGAATTAGTGTAAAGGAGGTGCTGGCTGTCAAGGACAGGAGGGTGTGGGGGTGTCTCTGTCTGTTGGGGGGCTACAAGAAAGATGGAGTCACCCTGCCTACAAAAACATGTAGTGAACAGGACAAGGGGGAATGGCCTCAGAATTACTTGATATTGGGAAGAAATTCCTCCCTGTGAGGGTGGGCAGGACCTGGCACAGGGTGCCCAGAGCAGCTGTGGCTGCCCCTGGATCCTTGGAAGTGCCCTAGGACAGGCTGGACACTGGGGCTGGGAGCAGCCTGGGACAGTGGAAGGTGGCCCTGCCATGGCAGGGAGTGGACCAAGAGGATCTTTTAAGGAATCTTCCAACCAAAACCAGTCTCTGGTTCTATGAGCATATCCCAGGCAGATGTGAAGAATGTACTTACTGCCTGACTTCTGCAATTGCACAGCTGGAAGTGCAAAAACCTTAACTTTGCAAAAAATCCAAACCTCTTTTGTTTCAGTGTGTAACTGTTGATCTAAAATGGGAGCTCTTGTTTTTTAATTCACAAAGCTTAAAAGATCGTTCATTTTATATTAAAATGATAGCCTTTGCAAGAGACCTTCAATCTAATTAAAGCCAGGAGATTAGCATCCCTTAGAATATTTGCAAAGCCTGCAATGCGAAGTTAATGAAATGTGTACATTTTTACAAAGCTTTAATTTTTAATGAAATAATTCAGGACATGGACCTTGCTCTTCAGCCTTGCCAGTGTCCAAAACAGGGGATGTTTATAAACAATGCAAAGTTCTGGGCTGAAGAATACAGAGGAGAGGATAATCTAAAGGCTTCTTGGTAACTACTGCAAGCCTGTCTTTTAGCTCTTCTTTTCAACCTGAGAGTGTGAATATTCTTGATTAATAATAATGACTGAGAATATAACTTCAGAGTGGCAGTTATTTCTTAAGGCCATGTATATGTATAAATATATGTATGTAGCATATACTATATTTATATATAAATACATACATGTATAATAAATTAGATATACAACTGTATAAAATTACAGTGACTGCTAGAGGAACCTTAAATAAAGCAAGTAAGGGAATATGTTGCAAGGGAATGTCTTCTATATGAAGAAATGGCTGAGCTCAGAGGCAGGGGAACAGCCAGGGCTGGACCAGTCTAGTTCAGAGGGGATGACCAAAGGAAACCCTAAGCAATTCCAGCCTCTTTTCAGGTCAGGCTCTTCTAATGATGGCCCCACTCCTCTGTTATCGGTTGAGAAGGAAGAAAAGAGGAAAAAAGCTGAAGCACAGAGAGGAGCAAGCCCTGTTCAGAGTCACGGTTGCTCTCGTGGTGTCAGGGGCCAGGGCATCCCCAGGGTCAGGCACACCCTGTCCTGGGCTGATTTACAAACAGCCACACCATTAGAGCTATTTACTGCCTCTGCTTCTTTCACCCCTTCCTTTGCTGCCTCTCGGTTTTGCCACAGGAAAGATCTGGCTGTTGCATTCAAAATAGTAATTCTTTTATAGAGCCACCCCCCTACTTTATATTATGCTTATTGGGTCCTTCTGAAACCTAAATGTTAGAATATCCTAATCTTGCTCTACATTTTAAAGCTGAAAGATAAACGTGTTGTTTAATGAAATCCACAACACTACAGGAATAGTAACCATTGTGTTTCTTCATTTCAAAGAACGGCTGAAATCTAACATCTGGTGTAACTGTACAAACCTGACCTTAGGTCACAGTAAGTATTGTATTGTTGATGATGGATACGCTTTTTTCATTACCATGCTGTCTCCATTCTTTCAGCATCCATGCTGTGAATCCCCAGTTATAGCCAGGACTATTGATAAATACTGATTTTTAAAATACAATTCCTTTTTTTTTTTTTTTACACTTTTAAGCATGCATTGTACAGTATTTTCTTTTTAAATATCTCTTCTAGTTTGTTGTCAACAATATGCTATTATCTGAGCAAACTTTTCTGCATGATAGCTCTAACACACAAGGATCAAGGATTATGTGTCTGAAGATGCAGCTATGATCCTGAAAGAGCAGTGTCACAAAAAGGTGATCCTCTGCCTCTAATGCCTTCCCCTGTACTTTCCTCTTTGGATGATCGTTTCCTTAAAGCCCTTGTAGAACCAGGGTTTCAGGTTTAAATTGGGAAGCAGATGTGGACACCTGTGAATGTGTCTTTGCACATCATTGTTTCAAGGTTTCAGCCCCTGTGCAGGAAATGAGGCCCTGCACTGTCCTGTGTGATTGATGTCCATTATTCCCTAGATCTGCAGTAATTCAGACTAGGTCAGTGACTGTGCAGGAGCAGTGCTGAAACCAGTGCTCCCAGCAAGCCCAGTGAAGTACCAGTCAAGAAAAGAAGATATTCCCCTCATAGCTGGACGTTCTGGTCAGATCTTAACTACATAAAAGCCAGCAGAAGCTCCAACACTGAACTGGGAGAGTGAGGGCAGATTTAATGATGATTTCTATTTGTTTGCCTTGCTGACCATATCTACCCCCAGAACCTTTCCAATTTTTGCAGCTCTCCAAGAGCATCACAAGACTCTTAGCACCAGAGCTTTAATTTCTTTTCCCCTAAAGCTGTTCAAACAGAAGCCCCTTTTCCAATCCTTTGGGCAGCAGATGCCCAGGCTCATTCAGACTTGACCCTTTGGGACAGAAATCCTGACTGGGATTGCTGGACATACAGTCAGCAAAGGAGAAATGTGTCCTGACCTAATCCTTAGGTTGTAATGTACATGCTGTGCTCTTGCTAGGTGTTAATATTCCTTCATGATGTTACTGCATCATGCAGTGGAGGTGAAACAGAATATCCTTGGCTCATCCTCGTGCTCCCAATGGAGATGTGCAAAATGAAGCTCTGACTCTCTGAAATCCTGACATTTTCACCAACCCAGCGTAGAAAACATTTGAAAGCATGGCTTCTACACTTTTAAGAAACATCTATTCATTTCAGTTCTGCCAAAGCTAAATACATTTATAGATTTGTTCGTAATTATTTTTAGAGTAGAATTCTGTTTGTTTGACAATATCTGAAAAATTAAATACCTGGGGCAACATTGCTGAGTGCAGGTGGTACACTGGAAACATGGGTAAATTCTCACTGTAATTGTGAAGGTTTTATTTAATGGCTCTGAAGGCAGAGTTAACTCATTCAGTAAGGACAGGTTGTTTGATGGGCTGGTGGTGCTGCCCTCTCTGTCACAAGCTTCCAGCCCTGTCCTGCAGCACAGACAGGTCTGTGCTTCCCAGGAACAAGGAGCAGAGTCAACTTTTGGGACCTGTTGGGATGAGTCCAGGGCAGGCACCAAGTTGGTTATGGGGATGGAGCAGCTCTGCTATGAGGAAAGGCTGAGAGAATTGGGATGGTTCAGTACAAGAGGAGGCTCTGGGGTGCCCTAATTGTGGCCTTCCAGTACCTGAAGGGAGGCTGCAAAAAAGATGGATAGAGACTATTTACAAGGGCCTGGAGTGATAGGACAAAGGGGAATGCTTCAACCTGATGGACAGTAGATTTAGATTAAATATTAGGAAGAAATGCTTCCCTTTGAGGGTGGTGAGGCCCTGGCACAGGTTACCCAAAGAAGCTGTGGCTGCTCTATCTCTGGAAGTGTTGAAGGCCAGGTTGGTCAGGTCTTGGAGCAACCTGGCAGAGTGGAAGCTGTCCTGGCAGAAGGCTGGTGCCAGGTTTCTGCGCTATGAGGGTGCAGAAGGCTCTGGACCTGCCCAGCTGTGAACTGAAATGCATTGGCAGGACAGTTAGCAAATATTCTACACTCTTCCCACCTATTCTGCACTTTCCATGACCTCTTCCTTTCATCGGTACAAGTAAATTGAATTCAGCACATTTAAAGACCCTGTCTGGATCCATAACATTCATAACCATGCTGTAACTATGAATGAAAAGCTGAGGGAGAGTATGGTTTGTATCCAAGGGCTCTTTTGCTTTTTATATGTTTACATATACCAGCCAATGGTCAGCAAATAAGCACCATGGCTGGTAATGAAATGTTCGAACCATCTGTTTTAATCTGCAATTTAATTTCACTATAAAATATTAAAGTTGTTCCGATGGTTGAGTTGGTATGGCTGCTTTATATGAAAAGAATTGAGTATCCCAGAGCAATTACATTGCACCAAGCACATGCTGTGGATATTATATTCTCTATTGTTATTTTGTTCCATTAAAAACATTAGAAAGCCTTCTTAACATGGCATGACAGAGTTTTAGGCCTCTCTTTTTTTGTTAAAAACAAGTAGCAAATGTTGAGGACAAGTGTAAGAGGAAGATACTGGCAAAAGAATAATCTTCTTCATGGTCTTTCATGAGGAACTATGGAACCATTTTTCAAGAGAGGCAGTCAGTGCTTTAAAAACAGGCAGTGTTGTCATTAACAGGCTGTAACTTTTGGTCAGCTCTGATGTGGACTTGATGATCCTTGTAGGTCTCTTCCAACTGGATTTACTCTATTCTATCCAAAATAAATGTCTGTGGAAATGCTGAGCTGATGAAAACAGAAAGTGATTTTGACATTGCAGCTTTTGGAAGCTGTAGCATCTTTGGAAATTTTTGCTACATTTTCCACTGGCATTGCTTTCTATTGTGGGACTTTAGAGAACATTGAGGGGCTGGTGACAGCTGTGCTCTGGGTTGTGGCCCCTCAGGTCTTGAAAACTTCCAGGTTCAGGGAATCCACAACATATTTGGACAACCCACTCCAGTGATTAATGATCCTTACAGGGATTTTATTTTTTCTTCTCTCTCCTGATTGAACCTCTTTCATTCCAATCCCACTGCCATGGGCAGGGACACTTTCCACTAGACCAGGTTCATCCAAGCCCCACCTGGTTTTGAATACTTCCAGGATGGAGCAGCCACATCTTCTCTGGGCAATCTGTGCCAGGTTCTCACCACCCTCACAGGTCAGAATTTCTTCCTAATTATTTCCACTTCTTTTTGACAAGTGGGCAGGATCAGTGCAGTGTGGTGCTGGGCAACCACCTTTCTTATTTTCATCTGGCATGAATATTTCTGCTCATGTGTGCCTTGAAGTACCCACATTTCCCACATGACCCCAAAAATTCCCATCACTCTAGCAGCATCCCATGCCACGGTCCCACCCTGCCTTGCCTCTGGGATCTGTCTCTCTGCTTCTTTGATGGCTGAGAGGGATAGGGGGCAATCACAATGGGCTTGAGCTGGCACTGTTGGTGTACCCAAACTACAGAGCCTTTCTCCATGTGCAGTGACATTAGGGAATGGTGAGAGGGACAGGCACATTTTCCCTGGGCAGAAGCTCCCTATCTCAGAGGCAGGAAGCATTGCAGCCCTGTGAACCTCATGCTTTAGCTAATCCAGAGCCTTGCAGGGAGCTGGGGCTCATTAACTCAGCACTGTGGCATCCTGACACAACTTTGTGGCTTCTGGGACCCAAGCTAGTATTTCTACCTGGTCATCCACTGATGTACCTGATACATCTGATAACCTGATAATTGTGATAACCTGATAAATCTGCCTGTCCAAGGCTTGCTTGGGAGTCCCCAAACAGGACAGGGAGAGGCAGGGATTGCACACACCAGCTGGCCCCCCACCCCTGGATGCTGCAGCAGTTGTTTCCCATCACACCCACGTGTCACCTGGTGTTATTTAGAGTGTGTTCCACTTGCAATGCATTTTTCCTGAATATAAGCTGGAAATTACTGATTCTTACCTTACACAGCTAGCATAAAAGCACTAATGTCCTAATGAAGAGTCTCACTTAGCTAAATGCTTCATACAGCTGAGTAAAACAAAGAATTTTACTAGAGCTTAACCCAGTCGTTAATAAGCTTTTTAACCCTGACCTTTCAAATCAATGATCTACCACTGGTTTTACCTTTCAAGAAGGAATTCCATTTTCAAGTGATAAAACATATTTTGCACTCCTTACAATCTAATGATTATTCTCAGCATTACTGGATATATGAGGCCATCAAACCATTAGAAGGTATAAAATGTATTAATGTACAGCATTCACGGCTACATTTGCTTTAGAGTCAATAAAAAGGAAACAATTTATAAAGGGCATTTATGCTCATTACGGAATATCGATAGATTGTTTCTCCCATCATTCCTGAAGTATGAAGGACTCCCCTCCGTGATGGATAGGAGAGGATTTGCATAAGCTCTTTGCTTAAACTCCTCCAGCACTGAGCTCTGCAGGGGTCTGTGGCCAGGCTTTGGGCTGGAATGTGTGGGTGTACCCACAAATTCTTCCTTTCCAGGGGACTGAGCGTCTCACTTTGGGAGGTTTTCACAGCAGCCATGTGAAGGTTCTGTAGACAACTTTAGTGCCTTCAGCACCAGACAGGAATTATCACAAGGCTGTGGGCAAATGGAATCAGTGTTGGAAAAGAAAGGAATTTGTTTGTGAGAAAGGCCAGGGTTGGAGCACACAAATGAAGGCAGAGCTTTGCTGAGCACCTTCATAAGCAGGAGCAGGAGGAGAGAAACATTTTGACACATAGAGGGGGAAAAAAATAGAAGAGGAATTACATGGGGGGTAGAAGATGCACTGTAGCTATAGCTAGAGGCAGAAATTTCATAGTCTATCCTAGTGAATAACAACTGTAGAAATATAATAACTATGAGAAGTCAAGTGATTAAGGCACTGGCCTGAGTCTCAGCAGACCTGGATTCAGTTCCTGGCTGTTTTTAGATTTCTGTCTGACTTTTGGCAAGCCTCTTCAACTCTCTGCGCCTTGGTTTCCCATCTGTTAAAGAGGAATAATAATATTTCCTTTCTTTCCTGTCTATCCCAGCAGCAATCTCTTCAGGGCAGGCACTGTCTTTCTCATAGTGTGAAATCCATAGACTTTGCCCTTGGATTTTGATACCTGCCCTAAAGCAGGAAATAGGGATGGGGAGCACCATGCCATGGAAGCCCACTTATTAACAATTTCCCATTATTAAGGGTCTAAAAGGTGTGCTACAACTTTTTAAATAGAGTTCTCAATATCAGTTCTTCAAGGACAAAATAAAAAATGTCAATCAGTAAATTAGAGAAGGAAAGTAATTCACATCTCTATTAAGATTTCTAAGAATCTGAATGTATCTTCTGAGATAGAAATATTCCAGTTTGAAAGAACAGCGAAAACATTAACCATGGCACTAAAGCAGAGCTCTGGCCTTCTCCATTTCTGATCTGGCTCCTCTACACATCTGGCTGCCCTACATGGACTGACTTTTCCAGCATTTCTCAATGACAGGAATTTTCTTGAGGCACATTGTGGGTTCCTGATGTGCACATGCTCCTGCCCATCTGGTAGGGTGAAGTTGTGCCCACTCAGAGGCACACACACCCTGCAAGAGAGACTGGGTAATACCACTTGCAGAGCCCTGGTTGAAGAGAACAACCAGCAAATATATAAAATTAAATCTCAGCTGCAGAGACTTTCTGGTAATAAGCAGTCCCAATTAGAAATGCAAATGTCACTGAAAGGGAGCGTGTCTGTTGACAGTAGACTTTGAGGAAAGCTTTGGGTTTAGTGCTAGTAAATTAATCTTTAATTATGAGCACACCTCACTTCTGAAAGAGGTGCCCTGCACTCACAGACTGACAGCATGTGGAAGTTTCAGGCTGCTGCTTTCTTCTGTCAAATGGAACATCTCACCCAAAAAGAGCAGAGGAGAACCCTGTTGGCTGCTGGTGGACTTGGGGCTCTGTGAGCTGGGGCTGGCCATTGGCTCTCCAGATGACCAGGAGTCACCAACCCACTAACAACATGGCCCTTAAAACATTATGTCTCACATGCTCTTGATCAATATAAATATCTAGATGAAGAATTTTCAAAGTCTGGGAAAGAAAAACAGTCCTTTCTCCTGCAGTTCTATCCTTCCCTGGCTGGAGTGCCTGCCCTCCATGCAGAGCAATTTCTCTGGCAGAGGGAGGACCACACCATGCTGCAGCAAACCCTTCTCCAGGCCAGCCATGAGAATGCTCAACACCTCCACTCCTGGGCTGGCTGGATTATTAAAACAACATTTCCACCTCCAAGTAAGTAAATAAATCTCACTGGCAAGTTTGTCTTGTGTCAGCCAACATGTTATCTCCCTGAAAACTGGGCTGGTGTCCTGCAAAGCTGAAAACTGAATAGTCTAAAACCTGAGTACAACAGCCAAGGGATACACCAGATCCATCTTCTGAGGTAGCAGAGACAGTGAAGTAAGCAAATACATTCTAGAAATCCTATTAGTAAAGTCACAAAAAATAATTTTGTTTCTTTAAGTTCGAAGTTATGAAACTGCTGTCATTTTCCCAGCAAGCTTTTGTTTTTTACAGCCCAGAGGTAAAAAGCTTTGCCCCAAAAGCTCTGTTGCCCAGAAGAGGCCGTGCTGCAAACCCACCTCAAAAGGCCCAGAACACCTGGTTTCAGGCACAACAGGAAGATCAGAACATACCTTATCATAAATATGCATATGCAACGCAGGAGCCCGCCACCTTCTTGGAGTGATGCCATAATTGACGGAACAAAGTACAACAAAACTTCACATCACTGGTGGATCAGAAGAACAGAGGTAACTGAAGGGCTAGAAAATTACAGGTTTACTGACATTCTGCTCAACCTTACCCATTCTTTATTGAAAAGAGATAATAACTATCTATAGGAGAGCTGTCTTAAGACTCCATTCATTCCCTTCCGCTAGCCCAGCTGAGAGGTGGTATAATATAAAGCACACCAGCATCTGGCATGTCATTTAATTACACCTTCAGCTTGCTGGGAAAATGTTGGAAGTGTCAAGGTAAGCAAACTATAAAAATACATTTCACTTGCTACGGTAGAGCTCCTGGAATGGCAAGCAGAGGCTGGCTCCAGATATTACTCTGGGTCTGTGAGAGGAAGGTGATGCAGGGGAGTCTAACTCATGAACAATTATCGCCCTTTGATAAGACACCATCTGCTCCCAGCTGCCTGGCTCCAGTCCCCCAGCAGACACTTGGAAATTCCTCTCCAAATAAACCACTGGTGTAACAGGAAAACAGAACTATCAGCTCCAGTGAAGTTGTGCCTCCGCGCATCAGCATTGAGTATGTCTCACTGCTTCAACCAAGAAGGAAAAAACTGTCAAAGGTAGTAAAATGCCAGTAACCATCACTGAAAGAGCCAGGTAGGCTTTGGTTTAGCTCATCCACATGATATGTGCTCTGCTCAACAGTGAGAGTCTGTTAGAGATCACCTACAGTAAGGATGAAGGTGGACTAATATACCTGTACTAGTGGGCACTTTTTAACTGGTGACTTTTGCCCTGAGCTGATTCAAGGGGCTCTTAAAGAGCACCAGCTGATCAGCAAATCTGTTAGGTTGTGTGTTTCCCTGCAGAAGGCCAGTGCTATCCTCCAGTAGCCAAGGAGAAGCCCATAGCCCTGTGAAATAGCCAGCAGCGCTGGACTTGCAGGTTCTTGCCATGTCTGTGTTTCTGCTCCACTATGTTTGCAAGAGAAAAAAAATTAAATATTTAATTTCAGACAGCAGAGCTGAGTTTGGTTGTGTTGTGGTTGAAGCAAGGCAGGCAGTTACATCTATCCCTTGGTACTGAGAGCACTTGGCTGCATTTGGCTGAAGCTCTGCAAGCACCATTCCTGTCGCCCCATCTTTCACTCCTCGCCAGGCTGCTCTCAAGTCACTGCATATTTAAAAGGTCAGTTCTCATTGCCACTCCTTGAAATAAGGTTGGCCTCTCCATCAACACTTCCTCTAGGCCTTGATGTTGTACACACCAGGGACAGGAGCATTGAGGAGGGGGGACTCAGCATCCTACCCCAGCCACAGATAACCTCACTGCTTGTTAAACCAAAGATGACCCCTGAGCCTTTGTCCCTGGGGGCTGGCCTTGTTACAAGTAATTGAAGTGAATGAAATAAATCACATAATTTTTTTTCTTTGTTTATTGGGCGGGGTGGGAGGAAAGGAGAAGAAAGTTCAACACAGAAATTAGTCACCTTGTTTTGTTCTTACTAATGGAAATTTCCCAGAAACCAAAATAAAGGGTCTCGTATAAGAAGCTGAAGAGCACAAAATTAGCTTGAACCCACATCCTAACTTTTAAACCCAGAGCATGAATGCAGGTGTCTGCAGCTGAGCATGGTATTTTTTTTCAGCTCATCTGAGGTATGAGTCACTTCCATCAAAAGAGGAGGATGCCTTGATCTGTGTGCGAGCAAGCTTTGGAACAGCAGCTGTTGGAGCAAATACAAACATCCATGCCAAGGATTGTAAGGATGGAGTTTATCTAATATGTAAAAAAACACCTGCTGCAAATGAAAAATTACACCCACAACCACCTGAATAAGATAAGCAAATGATGGGGGAAATGAAAAGACAGATTTATTATTAATATACGTTGGAACTTTTGAACCAAACATCTCTTTTGCAATAAAACAGTAGGATGCACAAGGAAATAGCACTCCTTGCCCCAGACCTGCTCAGCAGCATTTATTTTGCCTAAGTGATTTTCTTTTTTTTGCTAAGTCTGATGGAGATGAAAACACTAACCCAAAGAAGATAATTAAAAGCTAAATGAAACCACATACAGCTGTGCTACTACATGGCTAATGAACATGCAAATATATACATATGACAAGGACATAATGTGGGCTGGCTGCCTTGAGTGGTTAGTGCAGATTTCCAAGAGCTGGAAATGTTATTGATTATAACTGAGCTAAACTTCCTGACTCCAGACTTCAAAGATCAGCCTCAATATAATCATCAGGCAGCATACGGGAGCGTGGCTGCAAGGAGCTGATGAATAATGGCTCGGGGACCTGAACGTTTGCACATAGGGTGGGAGATGTCCTGGAGATGTCCTCTGGGCTGTGGAGTGCAGGCTCCTCAGCAGCCAGGACCAGCACCACAGAGTCCTCCTCAGCATCTTGGCATACTCGGTCCTGCTGACAATTAGGGGTTTGGAGTTATGGGTTTTAGCTGGGATGTTTATTTTTCCTTTCCCACTTTACTTGGCAAGAGGCTGATACGTGGTGGAGACATTTTTGGGAGGACCAGGGATGGAGGTAAAAGATACAAGGCCAAGCTTCTGGGGTCCTATAACAGAAGCATGAGCAGCATGGAAAGGTTCTCCTCTGAGGGTCTGCTGCCACATCCACATGAAAGGAGACAAATCTGATTTCCCTTATTAAAACCACCTAGCTGAGAGTAACTCCCCAACCCACTCAGAGCTGAGACAAGGAAATCAGGGCTGCACCAGGGCTGCCATGCAACATGTTCTCCCATGGAAGGGACCTGGTCCCACTGCCACCTTGTGCCCCCTGCACTGGCCACACCACCCCTTCACTGTAATATCCACTGAGGAAATCCCAAAGGCAGAGAAAAAGTCACTTCTCCTCCATGGTGACCACAGAAAGGTCACATAAGTCTTGGGGATGGCCACAGGCAAGAGAGAAGCATGAAGAGATGGAGCACAACCTTAGATGTGGATGGATCTAGCTGATCCAGCAAGATGGCTGAGAGAAGGGACACCTACCAAGAAAAGAAACCAAAGAAACCAAATTTGTACAGAACACAATGGTTAGTGCATAAAAATTAATCAAGTACTACAATGACTTGCTTTATTCATAATACTTAATGGTCATGTAATAGGAGTTTTTATTCAGCAGTTAAAGTTCATAAGTGCAGGTTTTACATGTAGAAAGGTATTATGCTGATAGTTTAATTACACACCTTTCTGCACACCAAAGGAAATGGGTTATGCGGGTTTTATAATTAAAGACGGACTTCTGAGGGGAAATGAACTTTGCAGTTAGCAACACAATATTTGATTTTTATCAGATGTTTTTGTTTTGAATTCGCCAGCACTTGGTGATGGTGTAAACAGGTGAGAGTGCTCCAAACTGCATGAGGTGTCGGGAGAAGCTTTGAAAATGCAGCAGAAAGTAGCCATATTTAAAAATAGCCAGTGTGAGCATGAGGTATAAACATCATGTGTTTGGAAAGCTCTCCAGACTCTGCCCATGCAATTATACACAGTGCAAGTCTGTCCAGTACGTCTAGGAAACGGGGGAAAAAAACCCAGCCCAACAAGTAAGTGAAAAATAAACCCTGGTGCTTGCCAAAATAATAAAAAGCTTGACTTTTTATTTCTCTGATTTTTGTTTTCAATTCATTTCATGGCCAGTGAATACAATTTTCCCCTCCTGCCTGCCTACAGAGGCAGCAAAGCCAAAAATGTGATGGATGTTTGTGTGTGCACGTTTGCTGTTGGAATACACAGGACCACTCTCAATATTAAAGGCAAAGGGTGGCGTGAGCCACTGCCAGGTCACGGCCAGCTCCTGCCATTCCCTAATAACCATGTGGATGTCTGCACTCGAGGAGGGGCTGGGGAGGTCTGCAGTGCCTGGGCTTCCCCCTTTTCAAGTTTTAGGAGGCTTTATTTAGCAAAACCTCATTCCTATATACAAATCAAAGCACATTAAAAGGATATATGGGAATACATATATGTACTTTTATATATATGTTTATAAACTACTATGAGACATTCATTTATTTATAAATTACTAGGAGTAATCCATTTTTTTTAACACAGCAAAATACACCTACAAGAAATTTTCTACAGTCTAAAATATTTCAGACATCACCAACTGCTCCTCCCATGTGATATAAACTGACAGGCTCAGGCTTTTATTGTGCCCAGCACAAATGAACATTAACTTGTGGGTTGAAAAAAAAAAAAAAAAAGCCAACAAAGAAAAAAAAAAAGAAGAAGAAAACAAAAGACTTTCCAAAAACAATAAGCAAGGGCAAGGCCTGAAATATTTTGAGCACGCCCTTTCCTTTCTGGCAGGACTGGGAGTGACTGCCCTGGATATTATGGTTTGTTGGTGAAGGTGGAGACCAGGTGATGGCAGACAGTGCTGCCTGTGACAGGGGTCCCTTGGCTGGCAGCAGCCTCCTCGAGCACTCTGGACCTACCCCAGGACATCTGAAATCAGACATTTCACAGCCAAGTACAGAGGAATGATTTAAAAATACTTTTAACTGGAGTGGACACTCAACAATTACAACAGGAACAGTCATGTAAAGGGTGCATCCAAATATAACTGGACATTTTTTTGAATTTCGTTGGCTAACCGCATAAATTAATGACAATGAGAAAGAACTGTAACTGTTTTTCTCTAATTAAATCCATACATTTTGGCTCTACTCATCATCGTTAACATACTGTTAAAAGTGCTGTTGCTGTATCTTTCAACCCTCAGCCTGCAATCAAGCCCTTGCTGCACTGTGGTGGATTTCAGTCACTTGTTTAAAAATAGAAAGTGTTTTTTTTAAAAAAAAACCCAACTGACTGCCAACTGAATGCAAACAGGTAAAAATTAACATATGCAATTGTCAAGTGTCAGATGCAGCTCCTGAGCCACCAAGATTTACATTGCCTGGTGAGGGGCTCACAGCACTTTCAGCCTGTACTGCCCACAGGCTGAAGTTTTGCAAATAAATATATATCCTTAATTTTTATTTAGTTACAGTGTGCTTTCTGTGTGGGGACCCAATATTTGCTCTTTATAATCCCCAAATTTCAACAAAATATCCTGTAATCCCAGAGGTAACAGCTCAGCCTTCACAGGGTAAATTCAGGGTGTACCACAAGGTTACAGAGATGCTTTCCATGATATCCATTCCTACCAGTGGCACGAGATCTCCACCCTTGTAACAGAGGATACTGCTCTATTTTATTTTATTTTATTTTATTTTATTTTATTTTATTTTATTTTATTTTATTTTATTTTATTTTATTTTATTTTA
>VZUI01055558.1:0-12578 GCA_013401135.1 Cettia cetti | reverse complement strand
CTGGCGGCGGGACTTGGCGCGGCGGTTCTGGAACCAGACCTGGGGAGAGAGGGCGGCGGTGAGCGCGGCGGGGCGGCCCCGGCGCGGCGGGCGCGGCACAGCCGGGCCCCTCACCTGGATGCGGGACTCGGGGATCTGCGTGGCGTCGGCCAGTTTCTCCCGCAGGTAGATGTCGGGGTACATAGTGTCCTGGAAAACCAGCTCCAGCGTCTCCAGCTGCGCCGCCGTGAAGCTGGTCCGCTTCCGACGCTGCGAGGCCGCCGGCGCCCCTTCCGACGGCTCCGCCGGGGGAAGCGCCCTGAGGGCGGGCGAGGCCGAGCCGGGCCCGCCGCCCCCCGCCCACCTGCCCGCGGGGAAGGCGGGCGGCTCCGCCGGGGGCTCCCCGAAGCGCAGCGTGGCCATGGCAGCGGCGAGGAGGGGGCCCGGACGGCCCGCCGCGCTTTATAGCCGGGGAGGGGGCTCGGCAGGGGCGGGGGTTCGAGGGGGCGGCACGGCCCCGCGGGGAAGGTGAGCTCCGGGCACCCCGCCGGGCCCCGCGCCCCAGGCTGCCGGTGGGGTGCCCGTCTGCGCCGGCCCCTGCCTTACCCAGCCCAGAGGACTCAGTGATGCCCTCCCTTATGCGTGCCTGACAGGGGTGAGTGATGGCTGGCAGCCCTCGACTCCCCGCCTGAAACACGGATAGCGGGACGGACAGGGGAGCGGGCTTTGCCTCCGCGCGCAAAACAACTGGGTTTTGGGAGCCTGGGACCTAGAGCAGCGGCTGGGTTGTTTCTGATACAACATCTGGGCTGATACGGTTATGGAGTTTGCTCCCTCCAGCTCTTGCTGTGGAGGTAAATGCTCTCAAGCAGCTGGCTGCTTTGGCAAGTAATGGAACGTGCATGGTATGAGACCTAAAGCAAACAGAAGTTATCTGTTCCGTAGCCGCGACTGCTCTGCTTGCAGTGCTGTGCTGCCAGCTGCGCATGTGGTGTGCAGCTTCCTGCTGTGCCTGCTGCTGCAAAAACATCTCTTTCATTTTAAGATGCAAGTTAAATGCACCTGGAGAGCCACAGCAGCTCGGCAGGGCAGAGGCAGACATTGGTGTCATCACCTTTTCCACTACTTGCTAATGACTTTTCACATCACGCTCGCACATCCCGCATGCTTCTGCCGTTACTGATTCCCAGACGGAGAGGTCTCATCCTGAAACGCTGCCAACAACACCAAGGCACTTAAAATGTCCTCATTTTACTTTTTACAATTGTCTCCCAAGGCAAGTTACTTTGTACAGAAAATCTTGTTAAAATTGTTAAAAGCTGGTTTTGGAAGTTTTGTTCTTAAAACATTTGTACTTTTGTGCTTTTACATGTGCAGCAGTCCAGGTGCTTTCATGACTGAACAGCTGACTAGGCTGTTCTCAAAATCAAGGGCTGTAGCCTGCAGACAGCAGTCAGAGACAGGAGACTTGTACAATGTTCTCAATTAGCAGTGTAACGAGAGGGCACAGTGATGAGAAAGGGAAGAGGTGAGTGGTGATTCAGAAAGCACAGACAGCATTATTTAAGCTTTTTAGTGAAAAACTCAGGAGGATTGAAGCACTTTGCAGATTCTGTGCAGATTTAGAAGATGCCACAGGTGGCAGCAAAAGAGAATTATTCCAGAGTATATTTACATGATGAATGTTTTATTGTATTTTATATCAAATAATAGTCCTGAAAAACATAGCAGAGGTTTCTTTTCTAAAGGATTTAATTCTGCTTGGAATTATGCCATTATAAGAATATAGTTTCTAGAATTTGGTTAAGTTTAAGTCTGCCAGACAGACAGAGCAGGTTTTTGAGGAAATGTGTTATTTCACACACATACACGTGTTTTTCTTTCAGCAGCAGCCCAGGCTTAAGGAGCTGCCGGCACCACAGGCCCCCCACTGTTCACCCCTGTCCTGATGCCTTCCTTTTAGCTGAGCACGTGTCAGACCACACAGTGTGATCAGGGAATTAACCCAAGTTAAATTAACTGTACAATAACAACAGTTGGGGTTTGTTGGTTGGTTTTTTTCAATCCAGATCTGGGATTCCTACCTGTGGGTTACAAATACCTCCAGGGTGGCTGTAAAAGTGACAGGACACTGCCAAATGGAGCAGGAGGGAAATGAGGGGATCCCATCTGTGGTGCTTCAAGGGCTGCCCACCTGGATCTGATTCTGTGCTAGCAGAGAACAAAACTGAGATAGGCTGCCCACGAGCATGGTGGTTTTCAGTGTCAGACTTCCCATTAAGACAACTATCAATGTATATTGAACAGATACTTAGGAAAGAGTGAGTACTGGGAGCTAATAGACCTGTTCCCAACTCTCAAATCTGGAAATGGGCTGACTCTTTGATCTGTGACTGCTGTGACATCCTTCAGGCCAAAAGCCTCCTCGGTTCCCTGGCTGTTTATGGCTCCAGAGGTGTTCCAATAGCTGTCTTGTGACAGCAGCTGACAGCTTCCCGCAGTGAGGCTTCCCAGGCCTGAAAACTTTCATTGGGAGACACAGACGTAACAATTATATACTTTTTTAAAAGTGTGCATTGTTGCAGTGGAAATAAAATAACTTGCACACGCTACATTTTGTGGCATTCCATGTTGTCCATGGCTGCAGCGTCACTGGCTCTGCCCTGTGGGATAGGAAACCCTGTGTCACTGAATTGTGGACAAAACGGTCGGTGCCCTTGGTGCAGCCCCGGATTACACACACAGGCCCCAGGGTGTGGGGTTCACACTCAGTCTCCTCATTCCCTGCCTGCAGGCTATTGTATTTTCTAGCAGACATACCTGTGAGTGGATGAGAGTGCTGTGAGCAGGTCAGGCTGCACTGCCTGTCTGCAGGTGCCAACTTCTGTTTACTTCTAGTCTGCCTGTTTCCATGTCTGGGCTGGCTGGCTATTACCAGCATGTTCATATATCTTGGTGATGAGTTCTTTTCTGCTCACCAGTGGTATGTGCTTTTACAAAAGCAAAGCAATTCTGGACCGAGACCAGAGCCCAGGAATCATATTTTCCCATTCCTGTTGCTCAGAGCATCACACAATAATCTTGTCCATGGGATCCTCATGGCCACTCTTTGTACTGGCTTGGTTTGAAACAGATCTAAGGTTGAATAAAAGCAAGGGGGACAGTACTGATTGTAAAGGAGTGTGCTGTTAGATGGACATCAGAGTAGGAGGCTTCTGCCTCCTCCCAGGCAAGCAGGATGGCATGAAAGACAGCTCCTTGCTTCCTTCTGGCAGTTCTCTCCCCTCCCAATGCTGGAATAGTTCTCCACAGCTCCCACAGAGTATCATCCCACTGATGTCCTAAAAGCTGTGGCTGTGGAGTAGTGCAGTGTGCCTCCTGCAGCAACAAAACAGTGCTGTGTCTGGATTCAGTGACTACTTTCCCTGACAAGTAGTTTTCCATCCTGCTGTTCCCCTTGTAGCCTGACAAGAAAGTTTCTGATGCCTTGTAGGTGCCAGCACTTGTAGGTGCCAGCATCTACATGGAGTCATACCCAGGTAAGGGCTGGAAGCATTTAGAAGACATTCAATTTTTTCCCTTCCTGTTGTGCAGACTTGCTTTTATTTGTATCCCACCAAGGCACAAAGGGGGATCTTATGTCTTCCCTTGAGAAGCAGAAGCTGTGACAGAAGTCCAGAAGTGGCTTGCTTTTTGAAATTAAGATGGCTAAAACTGAAAGAGCTTGCTCTAAGGGAAAAGCAGACTGCCTTGTGTTGATAACAAAAATTATAGGCTGCTTCAGAAGCTGTTTACACTGATCTTCACTCCATTTGTCAGGAGAGAAACTTGTGCTTTTGTCTGTGCTGGGAGTGCCTCAGCACTGAGGAATCTGTGCCAAGAGGACTCACAATATGAAATGTGCCTGTACCTGCAACAAAACGTTTTAAGCTTCAGCTGGAGAACACATTCTCAAATCACTGCTGCCAGCTCTGAGCATCCAGCAAGGGTAAGACTGGCTGTGAAACACCAAGATTGTGGAGAAGCACGGGAGATAGGCCCTGTGGTGACTTCTGGCTAGCTGGCTCTTCAGCCTTTTGCATGTCAGACCTGGGGAGGTTCTCTCAGGTTCTTGGGGATACAAAGTCATCTTTTAAATGTGCAGTTTAAAATCCTGCCTTATGTGACTTGAAGAACTGGAGCTTGGGAAGCATCCCAGAATGCATGGTAAGAATATGCAGCAGTGTGACAGACAGTCCTGGCTTTGCTGACAAGACACACACCCCTTTAAATAACTAACATGTGAGCAGTTCTGCTGCTCAGTCCTGGAGGGAATGGGACACCAGGGGTTTTGCCATGCAGTGATTGTAACCAGCTGTGCAGCCTTGGCTGTGTTCAAACTCCTCTGGCTTGTCAGATGTCACATCACCCTGTTTCTTCTCGGACTCTACAGGGACACAGTTTGTGCACAGTCCTTTGTCATTCCAGCAAGGTTTATTGTTCATTTCATTTTGGTGGCTGTCTTCAACATGAATTCTCTGGTCACTAACCAGAGATTGAGGTTTTTGGTAGTGGAGTTTTAGCAGTCTCTTGTCAACCTGACTAAATTTGCAAAGATTTGGTATCCTGGAGATCTCAATTTCTACATCAGTTTTAATTGAAATTGGCCAAAAAGTTCAAATCTTGTCACAGAATCATATAAAGGTTTGAGTTGGGAAGGACCTTAAAGATCATCCAGTTCCAAGCCACAGCCAGCAGCAGGGACACCTCCCACCAGACCAGATTGCTCAGAGCCCCATCCAACCTGACCTTGAACACTTCCAGGATGAGGCATCCACAATCTCCCTGGGCAACCTGTGCCAGGGCCTCACCACCCTCACAGATAATTTCTTCCTAATACCTAATCTAAACCTACTCTCAGTTTGAAGCCGTTTACCCTTGTCCTGTCATGTCATGCCCTTGTAAAAAGTCCCTCTCCATGTGTTAGGAGACAGGTCCAAAAAAGGACAGTGGTCACACAAACCTGATTTAATTAATTTAGAGAAAGTTTAATTAAAAATAAAACCACATTTTGGCTGTTAAGACTTAAGTTTAAGGTATCCCTGGATAGCTTGTCCCTGAAGAAGCAATCCCTGGATAATTATCTCATGAATTAAATTAATTGTACTCCAGACACATTTTTATGGTTGCATATATAACTACATTTGCTCCAGAGCTTCTGCTGGTGAGAAAATACCCTATAATTTTCAGCTTCTCTGGCAGGGCCTTGATACCAAAAATTGTTAATGCATGCTAGGCTTAGGTTTTGAGTTTTTTTCATTCTGCCTAAGAGGAAATCTTTATATGAATACTTAATTTCCCTTTGATTGCTTGTAGTCATTGTGACAAAGCTATTTACAATCTCCAAATGCTTTTAGAGGTTTATCAGGTCTTCCCAATGACACAAGATCTATATATTGAGGCCCTTCCAGGCTTTTAGGTAGTGTTCTGAGATCTTACAATGATGTCATATTTTTAATTTATTGTGGTCATTTTTCTAGTCCTCACAGCTTTAACAAGGAAGAGCTTGAGCAGGGCGGGCTGTGTATGGTCCTCCCTCTGGCATGGTTTGCAGATACCTTGAAATGTATTCTTGAAAGGCCTAAGCTGCCTGTCCATTGTGGGTATTCAGCTGTGTCCCTGAGAGCCCCTCCTTGCCAGAGTCCTCTACAGGGAGGAGGGGGCTTGCCTTGCTGGTCAGCCCAGGGAGCGGGCTCACCTGCAGCTGGGACACAGCGAGGTGGATACAGCCAGTGTCCTACTGCAAGGTCAGAAATGGGACTCGGCCATTTGCTCCAGGCTGTCCCAGTGGGCACTGGCTGCCTGGGCCCTGGGGGCTGACAGGGAGATAGATGGTCACAGTGTCCTGGGTGTGAGCTGTGACCAAGGGGCTGGGCTGAAGCCCTTTCAGCACTTTTGTACTGATGGGGGTAAAAAGGTACTTTGGGCACATCTCCAGTGTGATGGAACCCACGGCATTGGGGAACCAGAACAACGTCAGAGCCCGGTGATATCAATCCCCAACACAGCTTGTTTCAGATCACCAGGCTTGCCCCGCAGCTCTGTGCACAGACTGAGGGTTAAAATAAATACAATGTGACAAGAGGTTATGTCCTCTCTGAAAGATGCCTGCCTTGCTTGGCTCAGACTCGATTACCTCTATATATGCACAATTTATTTTCCTTTGAAAATTCAGCTGCCATGTCTCCTTGGCTTTGGCCATGAGGAACTAATAGTATCTTGTGACTTTAGCCCTGTGCTTAGGAGGGGGATGTGACTTGGTGGGGTGAGCGATTTCCTGAGAGGTGTGAGACGTTACTTCAAGACCTGGTGGTGCCATTCGTGTATTCTGCTCCGAGGAGTTGATAAGAGCTTCAGACACGCAGAGAGCCTTGAAGGAAGCGGTGGGGGAGGCAGGGAGGCGTAAAAACCCAGCAAATGCATATGAAAAGATCAAGGGCCCGTATTTGCGAAATCCCAACAGGAACAGATTTGGGGCAAGATGCCCAGGTTCAGGGAGGACCCAGACACAGCAACAGGGCAAGAGCACAGCAAGTCTGATGGCTGGCAGCTGGCTCCCTACCGTCGGAGGGAGAGGAAGATTCAGGATTTGGGAGTGGGAGGGAGATAAGACCAAATGGTGGGGGTGGGAAGAGGGCAAGGGCAATAGGGAGGAAACTACCTGGAGATAGGAGGGGCTGGTTGAAAGAGCAGAGGATGTTCAGTGTTGAATTTAAATATTCTTAAACCTCAGCTTGCCTTTGGGTTTTGAGATACCCCAAGAATGGCAAGATACTTGTACCTGGCCCTCACTGGTGCTTCTGCAGTGATAGAGCAGTCCCACCAAGTTTGCTATGGCAGCAAACCCTAGGCTTAAACAAATCCTTGTTGCAATTTCTCTCTATGCCCTCTCTTGGTTTTATATTTATTTTGTGAAAAAACCGAAAGCTTCTATTTAATAGAATTTACTGTATTGCTTTGCTTACTCACATGCTTTGAACAAGGTCTTACCTAACTCTTAGAGATACTTTCCTTAATGAAGATTTGCTGAGTGCAGGTGCTTGTGTATACAAAATAACTGCATCATCCAAACTCCCAATAATGTTTAATTAATTCACTGTGAAAGCAAAGGACTATAGCTGCAGATGAACAAAAAAAGAAAGGAAGAAGGTAAGGACACAAGAACTGAGGAAAAAGACAGGACCACGTTTTCCTCCTTTTCATACAGCACTTACTTAGGAGAGGCAGCCTGCCAGGGTACAGCCAGAATATACAGAGAGAGTAGGGCCAGCAGGGCAAAGCAGAAAGGTCACATCCTCCTCTAACTACACTGGATAACAGCAAGAAAAACTCCAAACACTCCCCTCTCTTCCCTTTTCAGGCTCCTTAGCCTTAGCAAGCAGTGTTAGGGCATTGTTTTCTACCTTTTCTTGGCAGGCTCTTAAACCCTTATCATCGTCCCCTGCATCATGTGGTAAGCTCTTTCTTCTACTCCAACTTAATAAATGAGTCATAAGATTCTCTCTTTCTGTCTTGCAGTGTTTGGTATCAGAGAGCATGAGCTGCTGAAATTAGTGAATTTTTAAGTAAATGTTTCCTTGTTTGTTTGTTTGTTACAGCATGTGTCTCATGGTTATTGAGAAAAGGATCCAAATGTGAAGCAAGTTTTGCTCCGATGGTTCAAAACCAGAAGACAATACATAGAACCAGACTGTCCCCATATGGTTGGATGCCTGTTACAATATGAACACAGACCCATGATCTTTCTTTGCACTACCTTGGTGCTATTAAAATCCACCAAGTTTTCCCTCTCTGAGTGGTACTGCCTGGAGAATCCTTCATCTGGCTTCCCTGTGCTTCTCAGGCATGTGCCAAGGTCAGTGCTCTGGCTTCAGTCTAATGATTCATTTTAAATGTTTCCCACCCTCTTTTCTGATACAGTTTTGGAGATGAGGGACTTTTAGTCTCACACATCATAACATTTACAACAAAAGCATTTTGGTTTTGCTCTTGTATTGTTTTTCTGGGCTCTTTAATTTCAAAGGTTTTCAAGCCTCTGTAAAGTTTGGAAGATTTTCAGGTTTAACATGTGGCTGGAACGTGGGAAGTTCCACCTGAGCTGGGGTTTTGCAGTTGATCATTAAATCAGCATTACCCCATGATCATAGCTGGGAGTGCAGTGATTACTATGCCATTTGATGAAGTCATTCTCTTCTGTGCATGAATTGACTCATATTTATTGCTATTTAAAATCAAATTAAAGAGAAGTGCCACGCAACACACTGGGTAGGCATTATTTCAGTGGGTTATCCTGATTTTTCTAAGCCCACAGCAGTTTTCTGGTGCCTGACTCACACAGAAGCTCCACACATTTGCACAGAACAGTATCTCCATCCTCCTCCCCACTATCCCATCCCCCACCTCAGCCATCCCAGATAAGTTGTCCAATAGCGTCCCGTGTGTTGGCTCACTCCTCTGGAAAAGGCACTACTCTCTGAGGCACTCTCTGAGGCCTCCAGCTTGCACCACTGCCCCCCTGGGCTGCCCTGCTCATTCTCACTCCCATTTTACATGACAGCTGTTTTTCTTCCCCTTTTATTCAAGCTTAACTCCTCTGCTTTTATTTCTGGCAGGGTTATTTTTCTATTTGACTTTGGCTCTGTTTGCCAAGGCCGCACCCTTGTCACCTGCTTATTCTGATCCTCTCCTTTGCTGACAAAGGTCTTCCTCTACTTCCTTTTATTGGTACTTTTAGCTCTTTCTCCACTATCTTTTAGTCCCCATGATTCTTAACCCTCTCTTTTGCATATGACCAAGCTTGTTTTACGCCTTACTTGGGGGATTTAAGAATTTTCTCCTTGACAGCTTTTCTTCCCTGCCCCTGGAAAGTTCTCCATGCTGCTGGACACAATGCAAAGAGCAAATACATTTTTTGCTCCAGATGGGACAGCTGCAATCCAGGATAGAGAGTGACTCCAGGCTGGGGTGATCTCAGCAGCTCTCTACTGCCATCTTAGCCATCCCCCACATCTTTACAAGACCATGCTTTTCTTCTTTTGCAATCACATCTTTGCAGCTGGGATACCTCTTACCTAAGGTATTTGAGGTAGGAGAAGGTTTAAAGGAATGCTGAGAGTTTGCTGCAGGCCTGAGTGATCAAAAAAGGGCGCAGCAGCATCGTAGTGTAGTGGTTCCACTGCTGCCAGCCTCTTTTGTCACTCGCTGACAATGCCTGAAATGTGGCTGTAGACAAAATATTTATGACAGTGGCTGAAAATTGCAAAGCTGGGCAGGATATCACATCTATCACAGCATCACCTGGGTGTTTTACATTGTGTGTGTCTTGCTCAGTGCCAGCATAGCAGCATAGGATGGTTTTCTGGCATTTCAAAAGCATTGTATTTCTCTCAAATTTTGCCAGGATAAGGGCAGAAGTGAGAAGATAAGGAGTTTCCTTTGATCAATCTCTCTTGGCTGAGCTCTCCTTCCTCTGTGTTTTGTATTTTTATCAACTAAGGCAGCAAGAGTCCTGGCATATACAAAGCAGTCCAGGATAAACAGGGAACCTGCTGCCACTAAAAATCCTGTCAGACCAAGGACTGATCCTACCTGCCCACAGAGGCTGATTTTGCATCTCTTCAGACAAATGGTGATCTTTCCTCTAGCTGCATGGAGCAGACTCCTGCTTTAGGGACCAGGATAATTGCTAGGAGCCATTCAAGTGCCCAACTAAGCAAACCCCCCGTGCATGTTGCACTCTTTTCTCATCTAGTCAACCTGACCTCCTTTATTCCAAACAAGTCTTTGCATTTCAGATTTCCACAGCAGCAGGTTGCCATTAACAGTGTATAACCAAGTCTGGGCTGTCCAAACACACCCATCAAATGCCACTGTAACTTACCTGTGACCCCATTGCAGAAGAGAAGGTGCATGGCACACTGACAGAGGCTGTTCCTAGTAGATGCCTGTTCCAGAGCTGGATTTATGCCTGCTTCCTGCTCTCCAGGCCTTTAATCTTGAAGCAGTGCAGCTTCACCAGGTTCCTTTGTCTAACCAAAGTGCAAAAGCTGTTTTCAGGTGGGAATTTTACTTAGGACTATGTAAAATGTGTAGGCAGAAAGCTGCAAAAGGCCAGATCATTCATGCCAGGTCTGAGTGAATTCTTTCCCTGTCCACACTTCCCAGGGTCACTTCTCAAACTGGCCCATCAGCTTCTCTCTGCCTTCTCTCAGCAGCTGGAGAAACCATCGATCACATAATTTGTTTTTGGTTTGTTTTTTTTTTTTCCACAAGAAAAGGAAAGTCACTCCTGTGAAATCCACTCCAGATCTGTGGGTCCAGGTTGCTGGTTTTCTTCATGTAGGCACGTAAAAATCATAAATTGTGAAAAAAAGAGTGATGAAGTGCTCTTTGGAGCACTCACAGAATAGCCATAGTTTAGATAATGGCAATTTTCTTTTTACTCTGGGTGGAGTTTGAGTCATTTGGGAGTTGATCATTGAACATTGTTATGAATAGGAAGGGGAGCATAACATAAAGAGGACAGCAACAACCCTGAGGCTGGGAGACTTGTATGGTTGCTGGTGTCATATGCTGAAGCAGAAATTCATTTGACATTTTGGAAGGGGGAAGGCAGTGCTGGTCAGTCCTGGCTGCTGTGCTGGATACATGCTGATTCATTTGGCTACAAGGACAATGCATTTTGCAGCAGAGAGGAGGCTTGTGTCTGTGCAGTTTTCAGGAGGAATTGTGCCATCACACCCTACAAACAGTAAACAGTATCAGACTGTGAAAGGGCTTGTGCCAGTAAGCCTCACCTGGGACATTTTTGGCAGGCCATCTAACCAACACCCAGGGAAAGCTCACAGACCATCTCCTCACATTTTGCAGTCTTTCCTGGTGAAGGTAGGCTAGATATCCCTGGCTTGGCCCCTTAGAGGGACTTCTTGCCAGGACAGTGGGTCCCAGTAAGATGAAATAGAAGTCAGGCAAAGAGTAAGATATTGACATTTCCCCATGAGGTCATTTTCATTTTCTTCTCCAGACGTCATTTCATTTAGGATCCCGGAAGAAACCATATCTGAAAACCAGAGTCCTCAGTCCCAGACTCAGAGAGGAGGTGCAGTGCATGTAAAGCTGTGAAAGTACCCTAGGAAACCCAGGCCATTCAGATGGAGTATGTCCAGCTATAGAGCAGTAGAGATACTCAGACACGCACAAGGACAGTGTGGATTTAGACATTTTGGGGGCTAAACTTGACTCCTGGATAAGCTTCAGCTTTGCTTCTACTAGCTCAGCTTTGTTATTTTCTTAATAGTGAGTACAGTGCAGAACTCTCTCCCAAAAGCTCTGGAAGCTGCTGGTCCAGTCCAGAAAGGGGGCTGGGCTTGTGATACTCCTCTCCAATGATTTTTACTGCACAGTAGCTTTTTCCCAGGTTCCAGCAGCATCCTGGTGGCACCAGTGATAACAGTGTAAAAGCATTGGGTTTGGACAGTCATGCATGAGTCACTAAGAGGGCTACCTACAGTGAGGTACTGCAGCTGTTGGTCACTGCTGACCTGAGCCAGATTTGATTGCTGATCCTGAGATGAGAGGTTTCACTCTGTCATTCTTCTCCAGAGGTTTCTGCTCTTCCTGGAAAAAATATTCAAGGGCATTCTAATGGATGCAGGAAAACAAGCAAACACATCCCCAGGCTTTTACTGCTCTGCTGGAATTGCATTGCTTCCTGTGACCCTCTCTCCTCCCAGCAATGCATAGATTTCAGGTTGCATAGGCTGGTGGAATATATTTTAGAGCAAGACTCTATTTAGCTGTGATGTCAACTGCAGCCAACTATAAAAAGCTCAGTAATGCTCTTTGAAAGTGTAACAGCTGCTGCTCTACACAGTCCCTGGTGTATTATGAGTCCGCCCTACTTCATGTTCACACAACCAAAATAAAATACAATAGCAATCATTATATAGTTCAAGGAATTTGGGACATAATCTCCCCAGAAACCAGGAGGAATTCAAGGTTAGACAAACTGAGTAATTTTGCACAGTTTGTTAACAGAAAGGTAATTTTACCTGGATTTCCAAAATTGACTGACTTTTACCTCACATTGACTATGTGCTATCAGTGATCCCTACACAGTGACATCAGAGCAGCAAACCTTCCTTTGGGCAGTTCTGCTGGGTGTTGTTCACACACACTTACAAACTGAGCTCTTGCATGGGGTAAGTCCATCAGTATATTATCTAGCCATATATATTTTAAAAAACTCTGATCAGGCCAAAATTTTCCATAAAAACCGGAAGGGAAACTGTTGAAAGAAATGGGATTTATTAATCTAGAGCAAACAGATAAAAGTGAATGACTGTGGAATTGTGCTAGCCCTGCACACCCTCACAGTACTGGAGAGGGGATTTTGACTGGGTCTCTGTTAAGGACAGCCCTGAAATGGTGGATGTTTAGTAAAGCCTTTTTTTTTTTTTTTTTTTTTTTTTTTTTTTTTTTTTTTTTTTTTTTTCCCCAAAATCTGAACAATTAACATTCAGGAGTAGTCCCTGCATTTCACTCTATGAACTTGATTCTGT
>VZUI01055553.1:0-48385 GCA_013401135.1 Cettia cetti | reverse complement strand
ATTTTATTTTATTTTATTTTATTTTATTTTATTTTATTTTATTTTATTTTATTTTATTTTATTTTATTTTATTATACTTACTGTGATGCCATAGAATTTCTAGTTGGACACTATTGTATTGAGCTATACTGCCTTGCACTTTCTTGGAACAGAAGCAGATAAACTAGGTAACTTGAAAAGACAGACACTACTCCAATGCTTATTTATTGAGACAGTAAAATTTTTCTGCATAAAAAAATTGTCTCCCAATATAGTCAGGAGAAAGGTACTCACTTGAGTAGCATTAGAATAGGATGTCTGCTATGGCTGTTTTGATGAGATAGAGGGAAACACTGCCTTTTTTTCAACTTTCAATGATGTGTTTCAAGATCTATCCCACATCTCTCCTTTACCTGTCTTTCTTGTTACTTTACTGGTTTTGATCTCACTCATTATAACCTGAAATATTCTATTCCCATCTTTCTCACCCTGATCTCCCTTATATGTACACCATTCGTATGAAATTCAACATGGGAAAGTGCTGGATTCTGCAGCTGCAAAGGGGCAACCCTGGCTGCCCAGACACATGGGGGAATGAGATGCTGGAAAGTGCCATGAAAAAGGACCTGGAGGTCCTGGCTGATGGCAAGCTGAACAAGAGTCAGCAGTGTTCTGGCAGCCAGGAGGGCCAACCTTGTCCTGGGGGCATCAGGCCCAGCATGGCCAGCCAAGCAAAGGGAGGGGATTGTCCTGCTCTGCTCTGCACTGGGGTGGCCTCACCTTGAGTGCTTGGGGCAGTTTTGGGTGCCACAATATAAGTAATATGTAAAGCTTTTAGGGAAGCTCAAAGAAGGGCAACAAAGATGGTGAAGGACCTTGAGGGGAAGGTATATGAGGAGCAGCTGAGGTCACTTGGTCTGTTCAGCCTGGAGAAGAGGAAACTGAGGTGAGACCTCAATGTAGTCACAACTTCCTTGTGAGGGGAACTGAAGCAGATGTCTACTCTGTGACCAGTGACAGGATCCAAGGGAATGGCCTGAAACACTGCCAGAGGAGGTTTAGGTTGGATATCAGGGAAAGGTTCTTCACCCCGAGGGTGGCTGGGTACTGGAACAGCTTCCCTGGGGAAGTGGTCACAGCACCAAGCCTGACAGAGCTCAAAAAGCGTTTGGACAATGCTCTCAGGCAGGTGGTGGGACTCTTCGGGATGGTCCTTGTGTTTGGCTGAGAGTTGGACTTGATGACCCTTGCAGATCCCTTCCAGTTCAGCATATTCTTATTCTGTTATTCTTCTTTATATTTCCTCTCCCATTTTTCTTTTGCCTTGTCTTCTGTCTTACTAATAGTTTTCTGGTTCCTTTCCTTCATAGTTCAGTCTTTAAACCTTTAAAAATTACTCTAGAATTTCACACTACTATGAATTTCTTACATAAAATGTCATCAATGGGTGAAATTAATTACCAATGAAATTCTCATGATATAACTGAAGTCATTCCTACATACAGCTTAGTATTTTTTAATATCATATATACTTACACCCTAGAGGATAACAAAGCAAAGAGACAACCCTTCCAAAACACAGGAGAAAAAAAATGCAGGTTGCATAATGAAGTTGCTTTCTTTAATAAACAAGATAGTTACATATGCCTCTGAGTTCATTCTTACTAGTACATATATGAGCAATACAGAAGAAATTGTGATTTTTTTTTACACTTCTTTCTTTTGAATCCCCAAGGCTGTTATTTCATTGTTTTTATGGGGAGGCAATGTTTTTTTTAAATATGAATTATGGATAATTTTGAAATGTGAGGATTAGGCTGAAAAGCATATTTATTTAAATTTTAGAGGAACACATGACAAGAGATTCAGTTGTTCTAATGTAATGTGTCACAAAGTTGAGGGGATGCTGAATTTTGGAATAAGGTATTCAAGATCTTTAAACAGAAATGTAAAGAAAGCTGCTCTACTATATATAATTAGCACCCTACCAAAAAAATATTAATAAAAAAAGGAGCAGAGAAACACTTTTCTGTGTGCATCAGTTAAGGTGAAAAGAAGATCTGAATTTTTTTTTGTTTGTTTTGGGTAGAATACCATCCATACCTGTGTCACTATGGAAAAAATAACTCACTGTGGATTCATACTGTTACTTTTAAAATCAGTGTTTCAGAAAAGTTCATAATACTTTGTGCCTCACAGTTCCAGGGAGTCTGGGGCTACTGGTCAAAATGCAGTCCTCCAGTTTATACAGACTCTTGTGGGATGTTAAATGCCTTCAGCAGTAGGAACAACTTAATCAGGTCATCTCCAAAACCTGCTCTATTTGTATCCCTATAGAACTACCTTGTGTAAAAGCTGTTGGTCCAGGGACTTGGATATTTTAAAGCTTTAACTGTACCCCATGAGCCATCCCTTGTGCTTTCACAACCTTTAAACTCATTGTCAGAAATATTCTGCAAATAATTCATAAAGTTAAAAAAACCCAGACTTTATGGAGAGCAGCGTTTTTTCTCAGAGAACGTGGGAATGGAGTGATGCTACAGTCCATTAGGCTAACACAAATGCACATCTAGTTTTTCACCTATTTAAAGGATTGCAAAAAAAAATAAATTAATAAAAATCATCAGCAAGCTGAAAAATAAGCACACAACAGGTGTCAACATTAATTCTAGACTCTATGTTTCCAACACCTTTCTCTCCACACCAACAGTATAGCAGCAGGTTTGCTGACCCTCCCTATCAGAGTTTGATTTCTGACTTCTGACTTTTAGGATCAAGAGTGAATCTTGGTGCTAAAATAAGAGAATTGTGCAGTTGTGCATGTAGTATTCCAACAGTAGTTTTCCTTGTTTTGGGCTTTCAGAAAAACAGTTGTTCAATCTAAAACAATGGTTTTCAAGATGTAGTTTCTGCATCCCGGAAAGGAGCAGGATTTTCTGCAGAATTTTAGGAGATGTAAAAATGATAAAAGGGAGGAAACAGTAAAGCACATGGAATTAGAAAACATAGTAACATTTTTGTTTCTGACTTTAGTGTGTTTTCTCACTGCATGCAAGTCTTATCCCTCGGAGAATCAATATTGTCTAGCTTGGATATCGTGTGCACATACAATGTCTCAGACAAGAGAGACCTGTGGACAAATAGTGCTTTTAAAACATATGCACACATGTATACATACAAAATATAAATCAAATTTAAAAGATGGCATATTGTCATATCAAGCTCTATTCTTTGTTGTTAATTTCCATGTCAGTAAAACTGAGATAATGTTGGTGTTTTCCTCCTCTTCTTTTATAACTCTAAGGTTTTGTACCTCTATATTACATAATAAGACTAAAGAATCCCAGTGAATATGTTGGAAAATTAAGTAACATACTGATATCTTTCAAATAGAATGCCTGGACTTCATAATTAATTTTCGGTGGAAGGATATAAAATTCTGATTCTAAGAGTTAAAAAAAAAAAAATAGGAAGTTAAGGTGAAACTGTACTATGATGCTGAACTAGATGGGCTTTTTGTTATAAGAAAGGTGAGAAAAGGTGAAAAAAAATCTGTGGCTCAAAGATCCAGACCTTGGATACATTAATTATAAAGGAATTTTGCAAATCATAGAGCACTGTTCTAATAACGTTTAAGGAAGTTTCCCATGTTTGATCAGTTTCAGAATAGGGACTTGCAGAGTTCCACAGCTCTGTAAAAAATAAGTGATATAGAAACAACAGTTGAAAACAGATGTGAGAGTATACCAACATTCACTGGAAGGCTTTTAATTACACTGGATACATTTGAAAGCTTCCTTGAGATGAAAGGAAGGGATCTGTGAAGTAAGACCTGAAGTAAGAAACAGGCTGCCAAACATAAATCACTCAAGTTTTTCATAAGCCATCAGCGTTTACAAAGTAAAATGCTTCTGATACCGCTTGTGCTTGTAGCAAAAAGCCATTCTCTCTCCCCAGTTTGTTAACTTCAGTCTCTCAGTATTGTTAATGATCATGCTCATCTCACCTGACACTACACATCTGACAGCCTCATGATGGTTACTCTAGATTCCCATTGAAGGACAAAAATAGGCACCTCTGGGGTATGGTTAGTTTTATCCTAACATGAATGGAGTCAAAATAACAGGAAGATTTGATGGCAGTTCTTCAGCAGCAAAAGAAGTCCTGGGAAAAGACTGCCATGATTTCCAAAGAAACCTGGTATTCTGAGGTAGTTCTGCATTTCTCACCCTTTGCTCCTGCCCTGTTCCCAGTAAAAGCTGTACTCTGCAGGCTGAAGGTGCACTTAGTTCAGCATTCACACTGTTGAGGAAATAGAGGAGGAAGGAGCATAGAGGAAACTGGAGGACAAGACCCCTTCCTGAGCATATAGAACATAAGCACCTTTATCTTGATTTCGTATAAACTCTGAAGTATCCTGCAGTAACATTGGCCTAAGTCCATGTCCTTTCTTCTCAATGCCTCAGTCTGCCTGACTTAGTCTCATTGAGACTGGGGGTCTCTCCACAACCTCCAGCAGCCAGGCATGGATTTATTTTCATTTTGAATGTTCTGAAAGTGGACATTGGGCTACCACATTGCCCTCACTCAACAGTGATTGCTGCATATTGCTGAAGATGAGGTTCTTAGAAAAATAGCACAAGTACCTTCTGATATCAGCAGATTAATTGTGACAAAATAAACACATTCCCAGAAGTCCAGGGTTGCCCTTTCTAATCTTACACTTGTGATGATCTGGAGGTCATGACATAATTTGGTTCCATTTGAAAGATCCATTAGGAAAACCAGGTTCTGCAGACTCGATCATATGTTGATTTAATGCTTTTCAAGTATTGCCACTTTGGCTGATGTAAGTCTCATTAACATTATCAAGGCCACATCAAAGCAAGTTAGAAAATCTTGCAGAAGAATATATCTGCCAGATTTACTCTTGTCATGATGGATACTATCTGCTAAAATTTGACACAACTACAATGAACAGCAACTTTTCTGAGGGCTGAGGGCAGGCATGCAATTGCTATGAATGGAAGGGCTGTCCTACAGTACAATCTGTACTTGTAATGACTCTATGTTACCCATGCAATTATGCTATTAAACCATTGGTATGTGATTAGCATTTGATCATTGAACAGGAGGAACAATAAAAAGAGGAAAAAGACTCCTTTTATTCCCTTCAAATTACTGCCTACAAAAATTTTTTTAAAGAATACTTGTAACTTTCTCCCTGTCTTTTCTTCTACATTTTTTTTTTTTTTTTTTTTTTTTTTACTCTCAGTAGGCTATGACTAGCCCACTGCACTAAGCACAGGACTGGAGGGAAGGAGCTGGGCACTGAGGAAGAAAAGTGGAAAGAACTGAACAGAGAAGAAATGTTTCTAATGAAAGGATGAGGCTGGAGCAACAAGCCAGAGGTTTGGGGATTTTCAGTCTTAAACAGGTGAGTAATATCTTCCTCCTACCCTGCATATGAGAATCTTCTTTGCAGCAGCCTCACTAATTTACAAATAAGAATGCATTACAGAAACCATGCTGTAGTTATGCTTTTTATAGCTTCACCAGCATGGGAGGGAACATGACAACATCAGAAACAGTTTTGTTACAAGCTCTGTGCTGAAGGGCTAATGGGAAACAAAGAGAATACAGTGATGTATCCCAGTTCTCAGAATCCCAGTTCTCAGGCAATATTTAGTCATTTATATTTTATTTCTGTCCTTGCTTAAAAAATTCTGAAGCTCCCTGGCAATTTAGGAAGCTAAACAACATTTTAAAAATGCATTTCACAAAGTGTTAGAACATTAATGAGGCAGGATTATCTACTAGCTCTTACATTAGGAATTATAAAAGGAAAACATGATTATTATTGTCTAATCACATAATCAAAACATAGTAACAATAGAATATTTATTATGTGTTTTCATATATTGTGTTTAATATTAATTGTGTATTAGCAGACTTTTATATATACATACAAGTGTATATCTGTCTACATGTACAGAACACCCAGATTGGAAGGGGCCCTGAAAGTTCATCTGGTATGTTTGTATGTAAAACTCCATATTTTTCTGTATAAAATACATATACATGTGTTCCCAAGAGCCTAAATTTCTTCAAAATTCATTGGCTTTAGTTGTCTAAGTTTACTTTGGAGCCTTGAAATTCTAGTCTTTGCTAGTTTTCTATAAAAGGTGAGAACCACTGCTCCATAAGCTGAACTACATTATGATGCCTCTAGCTTCACACTCGAGTTTTATACATATTCTCTTGTAGAGACAGAAAAAAGTGAGTTTCTATGACAAAAAAGGGCACTTTTCTTGAAGTGAAAGGGCAAGCTGTAGAAGAAGCTGAGCATTCCTACAGGTTGCATCCTTAGAGAGATATCTTCTCTTCTGTATAGGACAAAACTTATAATCCAAATCCTTGCAAATTCAAAGGTGGAAGGGTTGGATACCAAAATGATAAAAGGAAGGATGACCTTGTAGCATTTTTAAAGGAGGATGTTCAATAAAATACTGTAGTTCCCTAGCAGTAGTTTTGTTGTTCAGGACGTATTTTCTGTCTGAAATAATTTTAGCAAACACCAAACCATGTTTTCAGAAATTTGTGAGATAGATTTGCAAAAGTTCATAAATTACTCTTTAAATTCTAGATGTGACATTCATACTGTTCTTAAACTGTACAGCAGTGCTGAACCCCCTGGGCAGGAGAAGTCCAGCACAAAACACTACAGCTATCCCCCCTCCAAGCGAGCAAAGATGGAGCAACCCCCACTAAAGAAAGTGCCAAAAGCTGCACTGCTTCCCCCCCACCCCTCTCCCCTAACCATTCCAGTGTTATGCCAAGGCATTGGCTACATCTTTTGTCTCATAATAGAGGTCCATTTGCCATTTCCATGACAATAAATGGCAGTAAAAATTCCCTGAAGGAACCTAAGGTGCAAAATAGGCAACATGCAGCTTCATTCCAATGCAAGCTGCATAGAATTTTTGCCTAAAGTTTTATTTATATGCATCCATTTATATTGCTTAGGTAGGGCATTTGCTTTACAGCTTTCAGCAGTGCTTTCAAGCCATAAGTACTCCATAAATTACAAGTGTTCCACATGACATGTGGCTGTCAACTTGCAGGAGAGATGACGTCCAGTCTACCTTCTCACTAAGACAGCCAGCAATGTTCTGATAAATAAGATTACATGTCTTTGCCATTGAAAACAAGATTTTCATGTCTCTTGTAAGCAGAAAGTTTGAAAAATATCTATAGTAGTTGCAAAGTTCTTCAAGTTAATTTGCCTTTTAAATTAAAATAGAACTCATACCTTCAATTTTATCAGGTGTCTGCAAATCCATTGGGAACAGATTTTTAAGACACTCAGATATATCTGGTCCACAATGTTAGAAAATTGAAGAGTCACTGAACCCTTGATATCTTCTTTGTTCTTCCCATAATACGTCCTCTAAGAAAAAGTCTTCATATCTTTAGGAAAAGTACAGACTCCTTTGACCTAAAAAATGGGCACATAGAATTGCTGAAGTTTAATTTGAACAAGAAACAAGATTACATAAGGAGAGTGAAATATTAAAGTAGAATAATCAAACTTCATAATACATTTTAGTATATTTAATTCACCATTAATGTGGATGAAGAGATGCATGGATAATCAATGAGTTTAACTGTTAGTATATAAATTTTGATTTTCAAATTGTGATGGGTTCATTCATAAAAATATTAATTACCATTACTGCTTCCTCTGTGTTTCTAGCATCTTCTTTTTTAAATATTTTGACCTTATTGACATTGAAAATTTCAAAGCCTCAGCTCTCAGAAACTCACACCTTTCCCGTTTTCCTTAAATTCAAGTTCTCAATATCTAATTTATTTTTTAATTGATTTTGAAATAATCTCTATAAACATCAATTCTATGACAGTAATTGACAGCATGTGCAAACAGTTGGAAAGAATACAGATGCTGCTAAAGTGCAAGGAATAAAGTATTAGGTCAAATAAGCTTTCAAGTTTCACATATTTGTTACTTTGTTAAATAACCTAAAAGAGATTTATTTGAATGAAGGGTACATGGCAAAGCTACACTTATCAAAGATACTGAAAAAAATAATAATTTTTTTTCTCTTCTATGATTTTGACTTTTTTATCTCCTGTGTCTTATGGTTAAAATGATACTTTACATCAAAACCCATCAGTAACAAAGATCCATCTAGTTTTGGACAACAGCTGTAATACTGAGGTATTAATGCATCTAGTTACAATATCTGGATCTCAACAGAGTCACATTACAGCTACATATCTCAGACCTAGACACCTTTCTCTTACCATTCTTCAGATATTTCTCCCCACTCTTTGAGACACTTTTGACACGCTGGTTGTTTTCCATAGCTATATCATCCATGTTCTAACTCTATGTAGACACATAGATGGATACAGATACATGTAATGTAAAAGATCCCCAAATAAAATACACCGGTCTCCCACCATTCATGCTCCTGAAAAAATTGTTAATCATATTCTTAGCTCACCAGAGACATATTCATAGGCATTGTGGTGATGCTAGTGATGGTGGATGAAGTAAAGAAGAGGAGAATGGATTAGGAAGAATGCCAGAACCAGGTCCTTAATTGTGATATAATAATTTGCCCTTGTAATTTATCCACGCATGATTCTTCCTGTGCTTTTCCCCTTCTTTGACTGAAAAGGAAGGGAATGGAAAATATTTCAGCCCATACCAGTACAGGCAGAGGACAATCTTTACTGTGCTAGATTTTTAAAACCTTGCTAGATATACCTGACAGTTATTGCCAGATGAAATATAACATTTTAATGTATACTCTATTTATTTATCAAATATCTTTCTATTAAAATTTTTGAGGGGCAGCTGTGATTTCTTTAAGTAATATTTTTCTCTCTGAATAGGAAATCAACTTGTAAATGAATAGGGAACTTTGCTAGCTAGAATTATGACATGACAGACCATTTCACTGTCGAACTATCATTTATGGTATTAAACATCAGTAATTCTACTAAAATGTTGATGTAATTTGAGCTAAGAGCATTTGACAGATTTCAAGGGAAAAAAGAGCAGTTCGTGTCTGTTTATGAAATTGAATTGCCCTTAAAAATAAATTGATTCTTCAGTGTTCATAGTTTTTAATCGGCAGGCAGAATAATTGATAGCTTTATTGCTCAAGCCAATTATCATATGTGTACCTATCCATAAATTACCAAGATATTCCTAACTCTTCAGTTCTTGCACTTAATAATCCAGAGCCACAATTAGCCAATGATAAAACCAGCTCTCTCATAAATTGCTTTCCAGGGTGCAATGACACATAAGAAATTTATTCAAACGTATCTGCAGCAATATGTAACTGCAAGGCCATGTTTACATCAGCGCTGCTGTAGATGACTGAATTCATTCAAAACAGAAGAAAAAACTGGCTATGTCTGCAGAATAATGTTATTACTCTTGACTCCCTGCTAGCATCTTCCTCTGTTTGATCCTCTCTTCAAAAACCTGTAATCATCAAGTTCCAGGCAGCATGCTCTTTAATGTGAAAAATGGAATAGGCTCAGAAGATTACTTTGGAACTCAGGTACCATAGGATTGTGCCTGGCAGTGGAATGTGACACAATTCAGAGACAGGCAGCTGTAGTGCTGCCTAAATTGTGGACATATGGAATGGGATCAAAACGGTCCAGCAGGCATCGTGGGAGTGCTGCCAGGAGGATCTTGCAGGAGAGTGTTTCATTGTCACCTTCACTTTGTGGAAATAAAAGCTTAGCAGGGAGCAAGTGAATAGTTCTGGTGCTGATTACAGAAGGCAAGGAGAGCTCCTGGAGAGAGGCTGTAAAAATAGTAGGTTGAAAGTCCTAAATGACACTGCTGATTTGGAGGCTTTAATCCTGTGTCTAGATTTCATTATTGATGACACCTCTGTAAATAAAGCATTTCTGTAAGGATCTATGTCTAAATGTTGGGAACTCAATTACACAGTTTTTGATTAGCTAGTGGCCTTCCACTAAAAGGCAGTGGCCCTGGGTTTCTTTTTAACAGCATGAAGGTGGCACTTCTCTATGGATGTTCACATTCTAAAAAATTATGCTCAAAGTGTTTTTAAAACTGTGTTTTAAGGCAAAATTTAGTTGTTCTTATCTGAAAAGTTCCAGTGAGGCACTGTTCAAAACCACTGTTTCTTTTAGATTAAAGACTTCAGATGTGCATGTATTCAATATCTAAGTAAAATAATGCCTTGGTAATCGGTTATTTATTTCACTGTGCTAAGATTTCAAGCATAACTTGTTCTCTGTTATTGTATCTTATTGAATGGGATAAAAAGATTGTGTGGTGATTTTAAGAGCTCATATTTTCCTGTCCTTTACTATGACTAAACAGATAATGGCACTTGAATTGGCATTCATACAATCAAAGTGCATAGACATTTGAAGACAAATACATAAATGAGGAACTATTGTTACATTTTTGGCTGTGCTTCAGAGAAGATAATTCTGCATTTCAAGACACTTAACACTCAAGTAATGTCAAATGTAAATATTACTAAGGTGAATCATCTTCTAGTAAGTGTACAATGCATATGACATTGAGAACAGAGATTGAAATGGGCTGTACACTTTCCTCTTGCTCCATGTTTATGGTATACTATTATTCCTACTGGTTATATATGATAGAAATGTTGACTTACTTTAATGTTTCTTGTGACATAAAAATGTTTCTGGAAAGCTGCTTATCAGGGAAGGCTGAGAGTAGCCATGATACTAAGACTTCCATTTTATCATTCCTGTATTTGCAGAAAAAAGTAGAGCAGGCACTAATGAAAATATAATATAGAATTATATTGATTACTGTTGCACGCACAGAAAATAGGATATTAATAAGATGGATGTAGAAAGACTTCTTAGAACTGTTTTCTCTAAAAACACAATTATATGGTTGTAGGCTAAAAGTTTATGGGGAATATTTTCCTCCCTCATGAGTTTGAGACTAGTTTATATAAAATGCAGGATTAACTAAAATCATGAAAAACCATTTGACTTTGAAGAAATTTTAAGCTTTTAATATGATGCACGAGATTTAAGAGAAAATGGACTCTTAAAACCAAATCATCTGCCGGGCAGCTGTTTTTCTTCTAATGTGTGTAGTTTCTTTAAAAATCATGAAGAAGAGGATCAGTTTATTAGCAGTGCTGCACTTGTTCCTTGATGGGGAAAGAAGGCAAGCAGTACTGCGTTCCCAATAAAGAAGTTCATCTTGAATTACCTTGTTGCAATTTTTTTTTTCAACAAAAATTGGAGTCTTAATTAAAATCATTGAGCAAGTTCACATTTCCTTAAAATTTGGGGTCATCTTTTACAGTAGGTCTTACTAGTCTTCAAGCTTAAAAAATTCTAACTCTTCTTGAACAGAAAAGGAGGATTTAAATTTGACATTTCTCCACCTAGATGGAGTATAAGGAAATCTAAATATTCCTAGGTTAGGCGGGGCATTGATGTCTAACTCATACCATCCTCTGCAGATTAAAATCCGTCCATATTCTGAGCAGACACTATGTCCCAATTCCAGGTTCCAGCACCAAAAATAAAATAAAATTAAATTAAAAAAAAAAAAAATCATCCCGGGAAGTACTCTTTTGTGTCTGCAGTTAGAATACACACCTGACCACCATTTTAAGAAAGACATGGTTGAATTAGAAAATTTGCAAAGAAGACCTATGAGAATGACCAAAGTCCCTGAAAAGTTCTGTTACAATTTTTCATAGTTGATAAAAGTCTGCTGTTTTGTAATTCAGCAGTTTTTTGTCTGTCCTTCAATGTACTTTGAATAAAATTAGCTTGTATATAAATAACTTCCTGCAAGGTTATTTTATATAACGAAGTCTTCCTTAATGTCCTCACAAGGTATCAAAATAGCATCACCATTTTTAGGTCACTTGTCATATAGAGGGACAATTTAAGCAGGTGCTTAATTTTAAGCATATGACTGCCCTTTGGCACACGGGAACCTTGATGAACTTCTTTTCAGTAAAGTAAATAAGTCACTATTTCCTACCTTTCAACTGATACATGAGCCCCAGAAACTGAGACAGTTAAGATCTTTTAGATAGCCTAGCACTTTAAATGTAATGAAATAGGAACAAATAGGAAGGAATTTGGATAATATCGGCCTTACTAATATTAAATCTGTATGTTTTATTTCCCCCTGTCAAAAGAAAATTAGGTTTTGTGTAAGTCACAGTGTTTTACTTGACTCTTCATTCTTCTCATCTCTTTCTACATCATTTTTTTAATGAGTTTCATATAAATACCTCATTAAATTTTCAAAACAGTGGCTACTGGTAAAAGTTACTTTAAATGTCAACAAAATGCAGTTACTGTGTGTGCAATGAATATGCCACATCAATGTGGGAAAACAAAAGGTAAAGAGTTTGTAAAATATTGTTTCCAGGGCACATCACCATGTATAATACATAATTCTAAAATAAGAAAGGTGATTTTCATTCTCTTGCTTTTTCATCGACTTCAAAGGTGTCCTGAATTAGTGAGCAAAGGTATAGATGTCCACAAAGTAGAAGACAAAGGACTCTCCTGTTTGATGTTACTATGAAAATTTCACTGTCTTGGTGTGGGAAAAGAAAGCTTATGCAATTCAGTTTATTTAGTCGATAAGAAAATCAATAAAATACGGCATATTAACTGTGACATTTATTCTTAAAAAACAATTATGCAATCTGGAGCTGTCTGTCAGCAGTATTTGTTTATGAAAGCTTTCTATTGTTCTTTTTACTACCTGCTTTTGAGCATACTTCTGTGCACTTCAATCTTCAGTATTTCTGCCAGTGCAGAGTATTTGCTCTTCCTCTTCCCTGGGACTCTCCTGCCCTCACTGCTGCACTTTACCCTTAGGGCAGTGCTGGCTGGGCAGAAGGCACAGAAGTTGGGACTTCTGTTCATTACTCCCCCTTCAGTGCTCATACCTGCTTCACCTTTAGTATGTTCTTTTTGCTCTGTTGTCTGTGGGCCTGATATTTCTGAGTCTGGAAACTTTTCAGACTCAGAAATATCAGACCCACAGTTGTCTTTTTTTTTTTTTTTTTTTTTTTTTGCGTTTTTTTTTTGTTTGTTTGTGGGGGTTTTTTTGTTTTGTTTTTTGTTTTGTTTTGTTTTGTTTTTTTCCAAACTCAGGTTTGTCCAGAGTTACTTTGTTTTGCAGTTTGATAACCCCAGATACCAGTATGATTTTTCCAGCACAGGACTGGTGCATCAAGAATTAATGGAGCCATCACTGCTCATGTCTTTTTGTCTCATTCATTTTAGTTTGTCTATTCCAGTGGATGTTTCCTCACTCTCTGTTCTTTTGTCAAAATGTTGTTCTTTTGTCAAAATCATTGATTTTCAATCTCTGATTCTCAGTTTATCCATCTTTTTCCACTTACCTCTTTTTGTACTCAACAATGCTCCTTTTCTTGCTCACAGAAAACTCTTCCCTGAGTGGCTTGTATTCATAAAAGTCTGAAAGACACTTAGGTTTAGTTCTTTTTCAAATGAAAACTGGTATACCTTCCTGTTTATCTTTTTGAGCTTTTTCAAGCTGCTTGTTCTCATTATTTAATATATTATCAAACTGTGCAGTGTAGAACCTGACAGTATTGATATTTTGCTTGCAGGTATAGCAGGCTTTTCAAGACATGACTGTTTAGGTGTCAAGAAGGTCAGTAACAGAATTTTTAAAATAAAGAAAATTTCATATTAATACATCTCCCATAGTGGTAAAATATATTTATAAAAAATCCAATAGGAAAAGCAGTAGGTTTTAAAATATATTTGAAGTTTATTTTTCTCTGGCTAAATTCCATGTCTCAATGTCCAAAAAGAAATTGTTAATTAGTGGAGTCCCTCAAGGGACCAATACTATTTAATATGTTCATCAGTGACATGGACACAGGAATGAATGTATTCTCAGCAAGTTTGAAGATGACACCAAGCTGAGCTGTGTGTTTGATTTACTTGAGGGACAGGATACCATCTGGACTGACTTCTCAGACTTGAGAGTTGGGCCCATGGCAATCTCGTCAGGTTTAATGAGACCAAGTGCAAGGTGCTGCACCTGGGTCAGGACACCTCCCAGTATCAATCCAGGCAGGAGGATGAACAGATCCAGAACAGCCCTTCCCAGAAGGACTTGGGGGTTCTGGAGGGTGAGAGGCTGGACATAACCTGTTAAGGTCAATGTGAAGCCCAGAAAGCCAAACTTATCCTGGGCTGCACCCAAAGCAATGCAGGCAGCAGAGAGAGGGAGGGAATTCTGTCCCTCTGCTCTGTCCTGGTGAGATCCCAGCTGGAGCATTGCATCAACCTCTGAGATCTGCAAACACAAGAATACCTGGACTTCTTAGAGCAGGTGGAGACATTGGCCACAAATTGTTCAGAGGGCCAGAACTGCTCTTCCACCATGAAAGGCTGAGAGTTTGGGTTGTCCAGCCTAGAGGGCTCTGGGGAGTGATTATGGGGCTTTCAGTACATAAAGAAGGCTCACAAGAAAGATAGAAACTTTTTACCAAGGCCTGTAGTGGCAGATATTTACAATTCAAATGCTCTACTTATAGCTTCCACTGCTTTCTGAGTTTATTCAGAAGGTAAAACTGAATGGTATATGGCCCAGTTATAAAATGTAGGTTTTTATTAACAAGTCCAACCAACAGTATAATTTGTGTTCCTTTAACAGTCAGGCCTTCCACTAAGATGCACATTATCATGGCTAGGATAAGGCCTATATTTTCAGTGAATAATATGTTTGATCATGAATGATTTCAATCTTAAAATTTTTCTTGTTGTCTATACAGATTTTTGCGGATTGGCTTTTTATTTTAAACCCTTTACTGAAGTCTGCCTACTAGCATGCAAATGCACTTCATCTGTTGAGATATTCACAAAATATTCACTTTGATAGTTCACTGTCAATTATTTGTGGAAGCTGGTGATTGACATCTACTTTCCAGGATAATTGAACACTGTAATTAGTTTTGGCCCAATGTGCTATCCTTTGTTATAAACAGGGTCTCAAGACAGATTATGGATTGTGGTCTTAGGTTCTTCATTGTGCAGGCAGACTCCTCAACACTGTTGAAATTTTATGTGCTTTGGTCTGTTCTTACGAAACCATAGTAAGCTGGTGACTGCAGCATTGTACTGGGAGATTCAAGTCCTAGCATGAGTACTATCTTGCTTCTTAACATTTAATAAATCACATCACTGACATTATCAGTATTTCCCTTCTTTCTCTTTCTTCCATATTTCTTCTCAATTTGCAGTTTTACTTTAATCCATAATTTTAGGCCAGAGGCAAACGTCAAATATTGCTTAGTTTAACTGGTGTCTCTCTGCATCTTTATCAACAATTCTCCCCCTAATCTCACGCAGCTCTTGATGCATAACACTTTTATTCACTTTAGATATCAAAATAATTTCTAATACAATGGCCATATTTTATTCCTTTTCATCCTTCAGCCCAAGCATCATTACATACAATGTGCACATTTTACTATAAAAAAAAAAGGCAGTTAACAGTAAAGTCCAAATGAATTAAAGTACTTGGCTCATATAATAAGACTTACCATAACTTCTTATTCTACCATGTGATTATAATTTTTAGAAATGAACTTACAATTCAATATGTTGGTTACGTGAAATGAATAGAGAAAATGACTGAAAAGAGGGAAAAAAGTCCTATTGCATGAGAAAATATTTTTGTGTGTGTGTGTATATATATATATATATATAGTGAGAGAGAGATAAATATATATAAAAATTTATGTTGTGTGGATACATATTATCCAACATGTTTCTTAGTTCAGCCAGTCTTTTTTTTAGGATGTTGGGGTTGTATTTAAAATATAGTACTGTTGGGGATTTTTGTTTGTTCCTTTGGTTGGGTTTTTTTGTAGCATATATTTTTTATCCACTTTAGATGGAGTGAGTCCATAAAAAAAAGAATTTTGAAAAAAGTTTTCCATTATAATGACATTTTGACCTCAACAAAATCATAAAATTATAGAATAATTCATGTTGGAACATACATCATAAGGTCTTTCATCCAAACTCTTCCTCACAGCAGGTTCAAAAAAGAATAGAGACCAAGTTGTTCAGGGCTTTATCCAGTCAGGTCTTGAAAATCTCCAAGAGCAGGGGCTGCAAAATGATTGGGAAAACTTGCTCTAGTGTTTAATCATAGTCATAATTTTGTCCTTATGTCAGAATTGAATTTTTGGTCATTGCCTCTCAACCTCCTGGCATGCCCAGCTATGAATGGTCTGTCTGCATCTCCTTCCCATCCTCCCCAAAGGCACTGGGGATCTCCTTACACGCCCTGAAAGCTGCCCCTTTTTCAGGAAGGGGTGGAAAGCATCTTGAAGGACTTTGTAGAGTTACATTTTTCTTCTAAGGATAAATTACACGTCAAGAGTTTTCTCCTTCTTTAGAAACATGAGTTTTGAATTTTTATGTACTTTATGTAAAATCTTTCATACTTTCGCTGGATTTATAAATTCATTTAATCCACTTGCTGCCTAGCAGGTCTGGAAACATCAACTCTTTAGTAACTTTCTTGGCTTCAGCACCATAAATTGCGGACAGTCTCTTTAATATGGGTTCTTGTGCTTGATTTTACTTTCTTATCTGAATTTGTTAACTTCCAGTCTGTGAGTCTGAGCATTTCTAAACAGGCCTTTGGCAAGCTGTGGGGATATTGAATTTATGTGAAACAATTTGATTATTTGATCTGTTCAGTGTTTGTATGTATTGTTAGTGACCCTGTGTACCGACATAACATTTACCCTAGATTTTGATTTAAAATAGAAAAAATGTATTATAAGACACTACTCAGAATTACCTTAATCCATAAAGATTTTTTTTTTTTCTGAAAACCTAGGTTTGCATACAAGCTCATCATCATTGGAGAGAGATTAATCTTTATTCCTTTATCAGGTTTGCCCCTTTGCCAGAGGAGTTTTCCCAGCACAGGTCACATAATTTTGGTATAGACTTGTGGTGCAGGGTTGCTAGAGAAGGGAAAAGGAATTATGAAATAAGCCTGGTTGCTGAGCAGTATTCCAGTTTCTGTTAGGTAGACAGAACTGATAGCACTGGGCAGTAGCTCTGTGTGTGTATATGCAAGAGGTACAAAGAATGAGAGCTCAATGGGTACTAAGTGTGCTGCAATCTTTCCTTCTCCCTTCTTCCCAGCAAGTTTATGGCTGGGAAAAAAAAGTAACACCCCAGTACTTCCAAACTACAGTCCTTTACAACAGGACTTACTCTTGAAGGAAGACCTTTGTATTCAAAATTTTGAAACACAATTTGTTGGTTTTTTTCCTTAAAACTCACAAAGTACAGGAATACATCAAGCATTAAAATGGTGAGGGCAAAGTCCCTCAGAAAGTGGGCAGTACAGGGAGTGAAGTGTGTCTAGCATTGCAACCAAACAACCCCTTTTAATGAAAACTTATCTGCTGGGCAGAATCAGAGAATCTCCTCTGAAATATGAAGCAGTGATGCATGATATTTGCTGATTATGTGGTTCTATATAACTTTATACATTTTTCTTAGTGTAGGTCATCATAAGAGTGCCCAAAGAATAATTATCTTGGTAATTTTTTAATCTTGAATGAATATATTGTACACCTTGATCGTATATGTATAAAAAGCTAGGCTATTTTTTATCCTAAAGACAACACTTTATCTATCTATCTGTCTGTCTGTCTGTCTTTTGTTTGCAATAAATTTTAGACACTTTATCAAAAGTATATTTGATTTATGCATGTATATATGCTCAATGCTTTATTCAGGATGAATGAGGAGTGTTCTTATACATTTCAGAAGGCATTTTTTATATGCTATTTCTGCAAGGAAAAAATTAATAATGTAGAAATGATTAAAAGCTGTTTAAAATTCTAGGCATTTTTCCTTTGAAATCTGAGCTTCCTGTTTCTGTCTTTTTTGTATATTAAATTTTGAAGTCTAGGAAAACATGAGAAATGCAGTGACGTTTCTTTTTCAGTCATTGCCTAAGCTGCCAGGACCATCTTGGCCTTGAACTAGAAATTGACCTCAACCCAGCCAGAAAATTAGATTAAAGCAGAACTTCAAATCAGATGCCTCAACTGAGTATTACACATGCAAACTATGTATATATGGAATCATGATTTTGAAAACTTTTGAATACAGTGACAGAATATAGACAAGAGCTGGGATTTTAGAAGACACTTAGGTACTTGGGTACTCATTGCTGTGGAGCCTTAGGGACAGACACAAAATGTGACATAGGCAACAAAGGTGAGAATCATAATTGCAAGTGATGTCTTAATTTTAGCTGTCCAATACCAGATTAATTACCCTTGATTGCTTTTATGATCATGACAAGGAGAGCTTAGTACCACCACATTCAAGTTATAACTTTAGGAACATGCACTTAGTTTTCCTGCCTCCCTCAGATTTCTAAATAATGGTTTTTATAATCTCCCTACTTCCATCAGGTGAGAAGATAATACAGGTTGACTAAAATGCCAAAAGAACTGTGAAAGAGAAAGGCTGATGCAAATGTTGAAAAACAGATCTAACATGATTAGCATGTGGATGGTGACTGCACAAAAACAAAGAAAGAAACAAACAAAAAAACCCCATCCCCCAGAAGGGAAAAAAAAAAAAAAAAAAAAAAAGGCAGGACAGTCTGGAAAATGAGCTATAAGCTTTTCAATAATCCTCTGAAGAGATGTCCTTGTTCTAAAAGCCCAGATCCTGAAATACTTAGTAGCCAACCATTCAGTTTGGGAGATTTTGTCTTTTTTCAGTACTCGCAGTTACCTGTGCAACAGAAGATACTAACAGTATGAAAGAGAAAAGTGCAGCAAGAACTGGTAGTCACAGGGAATGTCATGAGTTCCTATGACAACTGAAGACTGTCTGGAGGCTGCAAAAGAATCCTGTCTTAAATATATGCTACTTAAAATGATCAAAGAGGATATTTTCCTTTATTCTTGAATTTTCATTCAGAATTAGTTGCCTGCTTAGTACCAAACTGAATACTAATAACATTCAGTACCATGACAAAGGCTGTGGTTGCAGCTTGAGAAGGTTCTGTGAATAATGCAAAAGTTAGAGTCCACAAAAATGATTAATCAAACTACCATAGGGAAAAAAGTTCTTCATGTTTATTCATTTATTTTAGCTTCCTTTGCTTTTAAAAATGATAGCTTATAAACAGTTCACTGTACTATAGGCTAGGCTGACAATTTTCATGTGTTTGTCATGGGGAAGATATTAAATTTCATGCTTTGTCACAGATTAATAGGAAAACCATATTAATACTATGCAGAAAATTTATATAATTTCAGATGCATGCCTAGAAGAAAAACAGAATTAAGTAAGAGCTTACTTAGGAAAAGAATGGCAATACAATGTTGAGACATCTTGGAATTTCTCTATAGGGAAAGGGAGCCCTATAATATACTGGCTTTGTCCCTGTGGTATATATATATTCTGAAAAGGAAGGACATTAAATCTTCACATGTTTTCTGTGTGATTTACCTCTTCTAAATACTCCACTTTCATCTAAGGAATTACCCTAGGTTCTTCTTCTAGAGAGAAACAGGCATTTCCTGAAGGAGTTTTTCACTCAGACTCAAATTTGAAATTGAGATTAATTCTGCATTTTTCTGGAATAGTTTGTTCCATTAAGGTCAGTCTCACATTTTGTGTTGGCCTGCGGGATGAGTGATGGTTCTATTCTTTTTCATACAAGACATTAGAAAGTGTTGAATAAGGCACTGGAGTAGAACAAGAACAAACCACAAGGAATTGGTCTTTTCTAGATGTTGGAAAAAAGAATTAGTGCTTGTCTGTATCTAGGTACCTTAAAAATTGTCAATGAATCAAAAGGTTAACTATGATATTAACTCCATAAAAGAACATAGTATTTTCTGTTGCAAAGACTTATGAAAGGGACCTCAATGCAGCAAAACCAGAATTCTGTATGACTGAAAAATATATTTCAGTATTTCGTAAATTATTAAGATGTGTATTATGTATCACACATAATTTCTTTGTAAAGACCTCTCATTTTTCTTTCTGGAATTTGTCAGTATATCATAATAGCTTTTGAGTTTTTAGTCACTTTGAAGTAATGCACAGTCCAGCAAGTATTTTATCTCTATTTCTTTCTACTGTATCTCTGTAATATTAACTATTTTAGTCTCTTGATTTCAGCATTGACTCTCTTGGGGAACTATCGTGCTATGCTCCATCAGTTGAAGCAATAATCATATAATCAGCAATTATATCCTCTGGAAGTATCACCAAGTGCCTCATAACTCTCTTTCTACAATATTTCAGTGACACATTTAATCTCAAATGTTAATCTAGAAAACTGATAATGTCCTCCTGGAGATTTGGAGGTACCTAAAAAGAGATGTTCCTATCGAATTTCACCTGCCAGACTCCATGTTTCTTATCTGAAATTGTAACAAGTTGCTTGATTTTTAATTGACATTGCAAATCTTCTGGTGTCAGTCCTAGCAGTGGTAATAGCCATGGTACCATTAAACCGTCTGGTGTTCAACATACTGAGTCTTTCTTTTTTTCTTTGCTTTTTTCTGATCCAATAGAAGTGCTGATGCGTTCTCTAGTGATATCAATTTGCCCTCTTTTTTACTGGCTAAGGGACAAGATTTTGATACAAACACATCAAACATACTTTAATCCATAGCTTGTTGCCCTAACTTTACTGTTGATTATAGTGAAACTACTCATGCAGCTTAACAGCTGCAGTTTAGGTATTCCAAGTGCAGCAGAATTTGTCTTACTGCAAATATGTATACATAATACAACATTTATTTCTATGCAAATATGCTCAGATTCTCCAATTCCTTGAAATATATCATGGTACACTATGACAATATCTTCTCTGGATGCTAAATTTATCATTAAATGTCCTCACCTACATACTCAGCATGTTATGGATGGTCATTCATTTATGAAAAATTGTCATTTGCCTTTGCTTTTTTGGCTGCCACTTCCAGCTTCACCACTTCTTTTGATTAAGTGGGGTACATCCTCTGCTGGTAGAAGAAGATGAAATGTCAGTATTTGCTTTACTTGCAAAAAATTAGCTTATGTAGTTTCAGATTCTGGGTTCTTTTAGTACAGAAGGCTGCTGTGCTATTCTCAATGCTTACTTCCAGACCAAATTTGTCAGAACAAGGACTGTCAAGGACTTAGGACTTATTTTTATTTTCTCCTTCAGCCCTCCTGGTAGCCCCAGCATGAGTGATGTGCCAACTCAGGACACAGAATAAACTGTAACTACTTAATAGTGCAGAGACTTCATGGAGCTTAATATGGCAACTCTCTGCATTCCTCTCTTTATTAAGAATTTAACCTTTGCTATCCTCCTACTTTTAATGAGGCTTTTCCAATATCATTGCATGTGCTATGAGTCTTCTAATATCAGTAAATTCTGTACTTCTAGCCACACAGAGTTAAGATTGTTCAGGTATATGCATTCCTTATATATCACATAATTTGAAAGTATGTGATAATCAGATAAATTAGTACCTCTTTGTAAATGGGATTAGGTATTTGTTGAGAACAGAAGTAACTGTGAGGGGAAACGACATTTTTTGAAGTCATTTCAACTTTTAATCCCAGAATGGAAATATTACTTAATAACAGCAAGGGATCCTCTGGGTCTTAATTAGAAGGAAGCAATACTTAAAGTTTTAAAATTAAAAAAGAACAGCTATTGATGGTAACAGACAACAGGCATACATAAACATATTTGGTAAAAGATTTTTTTTTTTCTATGCTGTTTTATAAATCATTAAAACTTGCTCAATAAGTTTCCAAACAAACCTCTTTCTGATGACAGTCTGTAAAACAAATAGGAAACATGGTATTTTTGGAACTTTTATTACCCTGAAGAGATGTACACAGTCCTTCTGCAAAAACTGACTAGCATTCATAGATGATCCTCCACAAAAAAGAAGAAAAAAAAAAGGTGTATTACAGCAGCACTCTCACCACTCTTGCATATTTAATAATGTGAATGTTTATGACTTTAAGATGATGACAAATACATAAACCAATAGGCTAAATTCAAAAAAGAAGGTTCATGCTACTAAGTGATTTTACACAGATGACAAGAGGTAATAAAGCTGAAAAAGAAGATTGACAAACCACTAAACATGAACAAATATGTAAATAGATTAGCCCCACAAACACAGAACTCTTAGGGAATAGTTTTATTTGTTTGAGGACTAACTCATATCCTGTAAAGGTTGTTTTCATTGTAGCAGGGTTTTGCAAAGTCAGGATAATGGAAAACAAGATAAAAGTCCATTGCTGTGATGAAGGAGAATGTAGGTTGAAAAAAAAAGTAGTATCTTTTGAAAGCCCTCTCAAATTATCTATAGTTTTCTTCACCCCAGTCCTGCTAAGGAGAGCAACTCTAGAAAATCCTTATATCTCTGGCATGGTGCTCTTCTTGTGTCTCTTCCCAAAGAGCACAGAAGTTTTGGAAACTATTGATGTCAGCAATCAGCCCTGGTTAGTAATAGGGCTCTGGCTGTGCTTTGAAGATGCATGGGAAACCTTGGATCTGCTGAGGCACTGGTAACTTTAAAACACTCTCACCTTTAGCTTTGCTGCTTCTTCCCTTCTGTGCAAAGCTCTGTGGTTTGTCAGTCATTCAAAAGGTCTCTGAAAAACTTGCAGCAAAAGATAGTTGCCAGAGAGCAACTTTTTCTGCTAAAAGAAAAAAAATAAAAGCCAGATCCAGCAGCTGGATCTTTCATGGACAAATACAAAGGATAGACACACTTTTGTTTGGGGTGGCTGGCACTATAGGGATTGGGTGTTATGAGTGGCTGGGACATAGAGGAAAATGCTAGGATGGTCCACAATCAACATACAAGTGTAGATAGTTCTAATGAGACTACAAAAATAAGGCAGTTTATGATTTTATTGGTAAATCATAATTCTGTAATAGAGTTGGGGGTTTTATTGGCTTTGTTTTGTCTAGGATTTTTTAAGAGAATGAACATTTTCTCAAATTTTCTGTAACTAATGGGAGAGGGGAGCAACTACTGTCTGAGGTGGCAAAAACTGTCAGTACGCTTTGTATATTTAGCTCTGCAGAAGCTTCTCATTTGATCTCACTGTAACCAAACGCAAACCAAACGCAAGCAGTCCAATATCCTTTTTCCTCATGTGTCTGCTACTTCTCTTTCTTATTCATAAGATGCAGTCTTTCAATATTTAAAGAGGACCTGTATGAAAGATAGGGAAGGACTTTCTAGAAGAGCCTGTTGCAATAGGACACAAGGGTAGATTTAGATTAGACAGAAGGAAGAAGTTTTATACAATGGATGTGGTTTCCAATAGATGTGGTAGAAAACATTCCAGGTCAGGTTGGATGGGGTTCTGAGCAATCTGATTTAGCTGAAGATGTCCCTGTTCACTGCAGAAGCAATTGACCAGACCAAATCCATAAGGAAATTTGCTGCCTCCCTGGGGCCTGGGTAAGAGACATCACCCAGAAACTTCCCAGCCTGGTATGGCCCATTGATTATTACCAGCTACTGGTCTCCCACAGGGTTATCAACAAAGACCCAACAAGAAGACTGCAGGCAAACAAGAGGGATTTCAGGGTCTTGAGAAAACAGGTCAAGGGATCTGGAGAACAGGTTGTGTTCTCTTCTGTCCTAAGGGTCCTGGATAGGTCAAAAGAATTACATCTTATAATTACCATTAGCAGCACCATTAGCAGTGGTGCTAATGGTACAAAGAACATTTGCATCTTCTTTCTCCAAACTTTCTTTGGGGTAGCTTTCATTGGGATAATTTTCATTTGGGTAAATTTTTAATGCATTCAGCCTTCAGTTATTAATATAAGTTGTAGCCCGTACATGCCTGTGGAGTTAAGTTGCTGTCTACTTTATCTGTTCACAGATTTGGCAGGAAAAAATGAAGCTGTATTTGTAAGTTCTGGCATAGCTTTGGGTGCTGATGATTCAGCCATTTTCTGAATATCCAGATTCCCTTTGGCCTTTGTTGTCCAGCCATAACTTTTTTGATTCAACAGGATGAATAAATGTCTCAAATTTCTCAAATGTCTCTAATTTCTGCCAAAATCCTGTCTAAGCTTTTATGTGCAGAGCAAGATGGAACAGGAGGCATGGCAGGAGTTTGCAGGAATAAATTTTGCCACTTTTTGCCAGAACAGCTGGCAACAGCCTTAATTGATAGCAGTTGTTGCACTTTTAGGAGGGAATAGAGAACATGTAAATTCTTACAGTTTCTAAAAGAGGTATATGAAATTGCTAATGCATGCACGAATTCATGGAAAGTCAGTTGAGAAAGGCACCCTTTTTGTGCAAGGATTCATTTTTTTAATACAGTTCCAAGCTTTTCCTTGATAGGAAAAGGATTAACTCTGTTGTATTCCAGAACTCTGTTGTATTCCAGACAGATGTGCAGATTTCTTGGTGGTTTCAACACATCATCAGTTCCATGAAATTGACATAACTTAGATACAATTTACAATATTAACTTCTATTGACAGCAATATAACATCCATTATTTCAATGTAAGAAAATGAATATGTTATTTGATTTTTGTTATCAAAATTGTTTTGTAACTCAGATTAATTTTCAAAGCCTCTTTAAAAAAAAAGAAAAAAAAGCAATTGTAAAATATCAAAATGGATATGGCAGATAACATCACAAGGACTATATGCATCACTTCTTTTTCCAAATGGATAATACCTCAGTTTAAAAAAGATCTTTCCCAAATACCTCATATATGATTTTATGGAGCCCATATGGAGGGCTATGAAGTTATCCTTTTGTTAACTCTTACTTATTTGTAATGCTAAAGTCTGTCTCCAATTCTGGAACAACTTTACCCGAAATATCAGTAGCAGACAGAATGTCATTTGGTGTAGGTATGTATGGCAATAAGATTTGAAATATTGCTGATTGCCATTCAAATTTGTAATTGCCAGAGAGGAGGTCCTGTGATTACTTGATTTCATGGAAAGGGAGCAAGAAAAATAAGTTTGACAGCCATATGGGCAATCACACAGACGTTTTAATAAATTCATGTTTTGGTTTTTTTTTTCATAAGCTGGCCAGTTTATTATACAAACATTTGATCTAGATTTTGAATCAGCTCAGTATCTGAGTTTGCAGTCCAACATTAAAATGTGGTCATAGTTTTTCTGGGAGATTTCATGGGATATGTATAATACAAATGATGCAGAATGAATCTATGAAATACGTATTTTAAGTCTGTTGATTATTGAACTATATTAAAAATGTGTTATTAAAGAGTTAGCTACAAATGGTACTTGTGCAATGTCAGCACGAGTATAATATAGATAAAAGAATCAGCATTTGAATTCTCTCTAACAGACTTCATGAAGTTTCACCAATAAAACCATCAGATGCTAGTACTGACCTCTGGCCACAAGTGCAGAGAAAATATGGATGTCTTCTATATCAGTAGGTGCAGACTGATAATCCTTCATCAAACTTGGATTGCACATATGGGTTTGTATGGGTTTTTCTCACTGATTTTGATGAAAGTAAAAACTTTATTCAATGCACTAAAGACTTGAGCCACTAAATCAGGTGAAAAAAATTCTCTTCTGGATGGGATACTGGTGGTCCAATTGCATAGTGGACTCAAATGACTGTGCCACAGAGGATGACTAGTGATGCTTAAAAGGACTTCAGAGTTCCAAGAGGGGTTTAAATATTTTAATGGGACTGTGTAAGAAGTTGATAGGATTCACCAGGGGTCAGACAATAGTTTGATTTATTGAGTTAGAAAATTGTTTGGTCTATTAATCACAATAACATGAAAGTAGCTGCATATTTCCCTACATTATTGTAAGAAATATCTAGAGTAGACAATCTAGTATTTAGCTGAAGTATTTAGCTTTCTCTGAAAAATTCTTACATTAATAATAGCTGCTATAATGCCTGTGTCTATTCATTTATGAGGCACGAGACAATTGGTGTTCTCAGTTTGTCAGTTATTCAGATGACTCTTTCATAGATAATATCTGCTGGCTTTCATAGTTTATTTTCAGGTTGTTAACTTTATAATTTTTCTCAGAATGCTACACAGCATACAAACAGATTTTCTTTACATTCAACTTAAATTTGAGAAAACATTTGATTTATTAATAAATAATTGTTTGTTTACACCCACCAACTTCTCTCTCTCTGAAAAATTGAGTTCCATGGAAAAGCAGTATAAGCAGCCTTTCTTTAAAGGGAAATGCCAAAGTAGGATTTTAGGGAGAAAAGTGGAGAGGAAAAATAAAAATAGAAAAAAAATAGAGAAAGTCAGAAAGATAATAAGCTGGTTAAAGGCTATATTGGTTTGCATGGCAAGCATTTTGTTGTTTGTTTCTGGGGGGTTGGGGGCAGGGCAGGCTGAGCTACAAGGGTATGTTCTGTGAGATGCCAGAAACTCCCCAATGCATCTGCCACTGGCCAAGGGTAAATCCATCACTTTATCTTATCTGCAGAGAAGATGGTAGAAAAATATGTATAAAACCCCCTCCACCTGTAAGTATAAAAACTTGCAACAGAAAAAAAATTCCTCTCTTTGTCAGGATTTAACCTGACAAGGCCAAGAACTAGATTTCTATACTACTTTCCTAGATGCCGCTTTTTCTAAAGCTTAGGTGAAAGTGTACTTAGGAGAACAGAGATATATGTTCTTGTTAGCCATATAACATTTAATTCACTGCACTATTATGCTTTCTTCTCCTAATCTTGCTTGCTGTACTCTCATTTAATCATATTTTCACCTAAATTTCCCATTTAATCTTTAAAGAGCCAGCTGCAATTTCCACTGATCACACTGGGAATGGCAAAAATTAGATCAATCCAATATGGCTATTTCTTCTCATTTTTATGCTTCAGGAAACAGACGTGTGCTCTTCAGGATAGTATTTTATAATCATATGTATTTATTTAAATTTTGTTTATTCACCGCTTTTTAAGCAATAGCTGAGTAAATTAAATCAGGTTAAAGCTTATATGTACAAAAATTCAAGGGAAATGTTTGCATAGTAAGTCTCTGCTCAGGGTCAAAAGTTTGGACACTGCATAAATTCTGTTAGCTGGTCTCCACTCAGTCCAGCAATTAAACCACAGAGGCAGAACTTGAAAGCGAAAAGCAATAGCCAATTAACAGAGATAACTGTACCATAGAAAAGAAACATGAGAAATACAAATAAAGGAAAATGAAACTGCAGGGTGTTTGGAGGTTTATGAAATTAAAATGAGGAAACCTCACATCAAAATTTAATATTCAGAGAAATAAAACATAACCAAATGAAAATCCTGTTTACCTTGAGGAAGAAGAAAAGAAGAGGAAACAAAAATAATCTATGACATAAAGAAATTTTAGGGATCACTAGTGGTTTGCATGAACAGAATACGGAAAATATCCAATTAAATCCACCCTCTGTTGGCATGAAAGAGAAGCTGCTGCATATAATTTTTTCAACTCTAGAAATTACAAACGTTTGATTTTTAAAGCAAAAGTAAACATTTTTTTTTAAAAATAAGACAAAAATAAAGGCATTTACATATAAATATGCTTTCAGATTTTTTTTAATCTGCTCAGTCACAAAAGATTTAGGAACAAATAAGGCAGACTTATAACAACTTAGAGTACTATAAATATCTGCTATTTTTTGGAAATGCAGCCCTCCTCACTGTTCATAAATCAGGCTAGCATTTTCACACATGTTTACTGCAACTCCTGATCTGTCAGCTGATCTTGTGTGATCTCCACAAGAATTTGAGTAAAGAGGAGAACAGTGGAGAAATACAAAATCCTGCTTTCTAAAGGAGTTAGATTTCATTTCTGTGTTTGTTTATACAAAGATGCTATAGACAAGTGGAATTGTTTTTAAGGTTTCCCAGAATCACTGAACCAAAGAATGGCTGATGTTTGAATGGTGGAGGTAGGAATGGTACTGGTTGGCTTCTCTGGAGATCATCTCTTCCAACCCTCCTACACAATTAGGGCCATCTGGAACAAGTTGCCCAGGATTTTGACCAAATGGCTTTTGAATATCTCCAATATCTCAGTTGTGGAGACTCCACAGCCTGCCTGGGCAACCTGTGCCACCTGTGCCATAGCACTGCCACCCTCACAGTGAAATAGTGTTTTCTGACAGAAATAGTGTTCAAACAGAACTTCCTGTGTTTCAGTCTGTGTCCATTGTTTCTGATCCTGTGGCGGGTCATCACTGAAAAGAGCCTGGCTCTGTCCTTCAGGTATTTACACACATTGATAAGGTCACTCCAAGCCTTCTATTTTCTACACTGAACAATACCAGATCTCTCAGATTTTCCTCGTGTGAGAGGTGCTCTTGTCCCTTGATCATCCTGGTGGCACCTCAAAGAATCCACTCCAGAATGCCCATATCTCTTTTGTACATGGGGCCCAGAACTGGGCATAGCTCTCCAGGTATGGCCTCAGCAGTGCTAAGTAAAGGAGAAACAATATCTGACTCATCTAGTGGAAAATTTTTTGGCAACTGCAGCTGACGATACTATTTGCCTTCTTTCCAGCAAGGGTGAATTGCTGACTTATGTTCAGCCTGGTGTTCACCAGTACCCCCAGGCTCTTTTCTGACAAGCTGTTTCAAAACTGGTTGGTCCTCATGGGATTGTTCCTCCTGAGGTTCAGGATGCTACACTTTCCCCTGCTAAACATCATGAGATTACTGTTGGCCTTTTTCTCCAGTTTTTCAAGATCCCTCTGGATGATAAGTTTACCCTCTGGGGAGTCATTCACTCCTACCACTTTGGAGTCCTTTTCAAACTAGCTGAGGGTATACTGCTGAGGGTTGTTTGAGAAGCTGACAAAGAAAATATGAAATACTCAGCCGTAGGCAAGTGGAGCAGGCATGTTTTCTAGAACAGAGGTCAACAGGATAGGATTAACCACCTACTATTAATCTACTGTGGAGGAAAGCTGCTTGTGATGTCCCACTTGGCACACTGTTAGAAAGGGAAAAATTACTGACCTTTTCTTACACTGTTTGTCAGGGTTTTAATCCAAGTAGTTAGAACAGTATTACTATGGTAGTTATATAGAAATTTTAGATTAGCAGTTTGTTAAGAAATATGGCTGTCCATCACATTCATATTTTGAGATCCTAACTGCATATTGTGTCCATAATTGAGATATTTCATTAGCTTTAAAACAACTAGTGGACCATGACAGTGCTCAGTTAAAAATCAAAAGTTTCTTAATGTGTTTGTAACAACAGTTATGTTATTAAAGCTGATCTCCAAGTTCTAAAGATGCAGCATTTGTGCTAAGAAAAAAATTGACTTTTGAGTGGGTTTTTCAGGACTAAGAGGATTCCCAAATGCCACCATCAAAGGTGAAAACTGTGAAATCTTCCACTTTCAAGTTCCAGTATCTCTGTAAAATGAAAATGATGAAAGCAAAATGATTGTTTCTATCTATCTGCCATAGAAATATAAAAAAGTTTCTGCTAATTAAACATGATTTTATTTTTCCTCTGCTCAACTTTTATTTTATTGCCTGGAACTGAACAATAAACAGAAATGTGAGAAAGTATCTTTGCTATTTATATTGTTCATAAAGTATCAAATCAGTTGTGATAGATAAACTGCTAAGGTTCAATAAATAAATGAATTATTACCCTCAGGCATAGCGCCTATTTTATCAGCTGATGCCGGAGAAGTGGTGTATCTGCTATCAGCAATCTCTCTAAAAGAGTATTTGTGTCTTGTCAGCATTCTTTTCTTGTACTGAAAATCCTTCACCAAAGGGAATAGGAAATGGGCTACACTGACATGCCATTTATATACCTTCAAAACTCTGCTTGCTGTAGTCTTTAAAATTAGGAGCCTTGTATCTTAATTTCCCAAACAAAAAGACCTCTGTAACTACACTGTCCTTTTGTCTTTCTCTTTTCACTTACATGTCTTCCTTTTAATAAAATGAATCACCTAACCAGGTTACACCCAATTTCACTGAGGCCTCAAAAATTTACATGATTTTTGTGATCATCACTAGTGGAATAAGTGTGTGTGTGACAGAGGACTGGGAAAATGAAAGGAAAAGGGAGACTGAGCTGGGATTCCTATTGAGTGAAAAGCTGAGCTGAGCGGACAAAGCTGGAAAAGGAACTAGCTAGGAGATACCATAGGATTATATAGGTACATAAGAGAGAATGTAAACACAAAATTAAAGGAAAGAATTTCTCTGTGTGACATACCAGCCAAACCAGTCTAGTCTACACAATATTACTATCTGAGGCTTCCTCTTAATAATAATTCTTTAAGAGGAGACAGAATACATAATATTCTGTGTATGAATATGGTGTAATTATTACATTGTGTCTATGTGATGAAGTCTGAAAACACAAAGTAATTAAAGTGCTGTCCTTTAGAAGATGAAAGCTGTGAAATTACTGTGTACCATATTTGGAAATTCCAATTTCAATTGTAAAAACCACTTCTCTCAATTTATACTTTTGTAATAACTACACTTAAAGTGTTTTCATTCTTCTACATTTGATTAAGTACCAAACAAATTACTTTTTTCCATTTAGACTTGCCCATATTTGGGACTCTTTACAGAGCTGATATATACTGGCAGCTACAGCTGAAAAGTCAAATTGAAATACAGCTACTGTTTCTTCAAGAAGATATTTCACATATCATTCAAACATTTAAAGTACCAAAGTGACGGCTAAAGTCCTTGGAGTGTGTATAACTCAAATGACATAGCAAAAGTGTCAATATCAAAGTGAATACTAAACAAAAGTCAAGTAAAAAATCAGATCATTTAAAATGCAAACACATCTTATGAATATGAAAGCTGGAGATAAAAACAGTGGAAGTGCACTAACCTTCACATGCTTATAACAAAGTTTCAAGAATCCATATGTTTCAAGGATAATGTAGGACCACATGTCCATATCTCAGTGATTTATAATAGACGTAGTTCAAACACCTACCAACAGTTCTAAATCTCTAATTTAAGTCTTTAACTATTTTTTTAATACTACCACTTTTGCATGCTTTCTTTAAATATCCAGGGACTTATTTATTGAAACTAGATTCATGAATGTGCTCACTCTTATGATGTTTTGAACAAAAATAGGACAAGGCTCTGCACAGGTATGCTCCTTATTGGGATGTTTTGGTTTAGTTTTCTTTTCTAATGGGAGTAGGACTACAACTCATGACCAGAAAACTGGACCAAGAGCAGACAAACACTTCTTTGGATAAGGAGGTGAAAATGCTGACATAACACCACATATAACTCTCTCTTTGCTTCCTCACATCAGGGGACTCTGAGACGCATTATATTGAATTAAGCCTCAAGGCTATTCTATCTAAAAACTAAAATTAAGACTTCAATAGTGCTCAGTCAATTTTGTAAAGAGCTGATTTTTTGTAAGCATATGTGTCAGGCATGCAGGAAACAAGAGTTGATACTTCTAAAAACTGCATTGGCAGAAAAGCTGTTGGGCATTTATTGGCATTCTCTATACTTAGCACTTTTTATACAGAGTCTGATACAACACCTTCACTAATTTTTAGCAGGTGTCTGACAGATATCTGTCTTTAGGATGTGCTGGCCCTGCTGTGTTTTCTGATTTTTGAAGCTGAGAAGAAAACTTTAATTATGACCTTTTCCAAATATTTGATTTCTTCAACATATCAGGCATAGATTTAATAATTAATCAATCTACTTAGCTTCTGGTGAAGCAGAAATTAAGAGTTGTCCAGGTTTTATGATCCACTCTTGAGGCTCCACAAGCAGAGTAGTCTGCCTCAAATACACCCAACTAAATTTAGTAAGAATGTGCTAAACTAGAGATTCAGTCAAAAGCAGACAGAAAGCAGCTGTTGTGCCATTGCCAGTAACAATCTGCATAATTTTCAGCTTTCTATTTCATTCCATAAGCCAGTTGCAATGGGACATGACCATTATCACAATGGAAAGCTATTCTACCGGAGTTAAGCTGCAGTGATGTAGCTGCAGCTTAACTGCAGCTTTCCCTTATGCAAAGTGATGTATTTGTTGAAACATAAACCTCCTGGGGAAAAGCAGCTCTTGTTGCTACCTGCATTAATCATTCAATTAAAAGAACTGTCTTTATCCTCTCTGTGTACAGCCTTCCTAATTGACTCCCCATTTTTGGTGCATTCATTTCTCGCAAGGTGGGTACACAATGGATGTCTCAGGGACTTTTGACTTGCTTTGCCTTCCAGTCTGTACATCTAAGGCTTGACACATCATATCTATGCTGCAAAAAAAAAAGCTGAGTTCAAGGCCAGTCCCACCAAGAGCAGTACAGAGCATACTTATAGAGAAATCAATCTGGCTGATTACCATACCATCCATCAGGCGTACCCAGATAACATGTTGATGTGCACCTGCTGTGACAGGCAGGTGGAAAGATGTTCGGGACAAAGTTACTTTGTTCAAAGCAGTATCTCTCTGAGCATTGTTCCCCTGTCTCTCCTGTGCATATCCTTTCTGTGGGATATATCTTTTTTGTGTTACTCTGTAGTGGAAGGAAGCCATGCAGATGAGAAACTCACAGTGTCAGTGATTATCTTGGGCAAAAGCAAATTAGGGGAAATGCTGTCTGTCAGGCTGCTTTGCTGCATAATTTTCTTGGGTTATGTAACCCAAAAAAAAAAAAAAATGTTTATTCTATTTTTCCATCTGTTGAAACCAGCTGGGAAGATGTTTTCTTTATCCTTGTATAACCCATTCCTCATAATTCCAGGGTGGGTGATGGATGTCTTCCGATAGTGGGCCAGCTGTTAAAACCAGGTGGAACAATGTTCCTTATCTCTTCCACGACTCATCCTCCCTCCGAGGGGATATTGTCTGCTCACCACATGACTGAAAACATGGCATCATCCCATTGTGAGATGCTCCACCCAGTGGGAGGAGTCAACTGTTCCTACCTAGATAAAAACTGAGACTCAGGAACACCAGGGATCCTGTTTTCCACTGGATTTCCTGAGGAAGATCAGACCCATCTCATCACCACTGGACCCTTTCTACAGGATCATCTCTACTCCAACAGAACCACAACTGTCACTCCAGAAGGATTTATTTGGACTGCTTCCAACACCCTGACCAAGAGAGTGTCAGGGTTTCTAGGATCTTTGTTCGTTTGTTTGCTTGGTTTTTTTTGTATTACTACATTTGTAGTTTTAATATTCCCAGTAAAGAACTGTTATTCCTATTCCCAAATATTTGCCTGAAAGCCCTTAATTGCAAAGTTCGAATAATTTGGAGGGAGGAGGTTTACATTCTCCATTCCAAGGGAAACTCCAGCTTTCCCTGGCAAACACCTGTCTTCCCAAACCAAGACAATAATTAACCCCTTTACCCACACCTTAAATCAGCCTTGTGTAGATGTCCCCCATTAGTATCCGTAACAATTGTTTGCACTGGCTCCTGATTGATCAGGAATGGTTTGCTCACATTGGATGTAAGGATAGCTTTGTCTATTTATATATTTACTTATTTATTTTTGTTCCCTTTTGATTTTAATTGAACTTTCTCAAAGGGAATCAGTGTTTGGAGAAATATAAGTGGCTTTTAACAAAGACTGGGATTTTAAGTTAAGTAGCAGTTGGAGATGTTGAAATACAGATTGTATAGGCTAAATATAGGCTAAACCAGGACGTGTATGTGCCATGAAGTTTCCTTCTGCTGGCTGAAGAGGGAAGCATCCATGTATAAATGTCAACAGCAGGTTTATTTCCAGAGAACTTCAAATCAGTCAGGTGCTGGGTCACAGTTTTGTTCTCAAGTTTCCATCTAAGGGGTGCCAAGGTCATGCCAACAAAAAGTCATCTTCCCAGTGTCATGCCCAGAATGAGCATAATCTTTTAGAATATGGATTTGAGACTATCACATATCTATTCATAGCAAAAGTCAAGGGAGAAATATTTAAAGTACTGATCACTTAATTTATTCATTTCTATAGATTGTTTAAATATTAATACATCCAAAACTCTGGGTACACATGAAAAATGTTAACAGAAAACCCAGAAACATAATGAAATCATATAATACATGTCTCAGAGCTACTTTGTCAGAGGAAACTTCTGCATTCTAAAAGCTTTATTGTTTTCCAGAGTTATCTGATTTTTTTCCTTCTTTTTCTTTGACCTAAATTTACTAGACAACTTTAGGAAATGTACTTAGGTTTTTGAATATACTTTCAACGGAGGAAAAAATGAGAGATGAGATGGAAAAGAGAAGGGGAAAGATGAAAAAGGAAAGTGAAGGTAGAGAAGCAGAAAAGAGAAACAGAAAAGAAAAGAGATAAAGAAAAATAGAAAAAAATAATAGGAAAAGAAAAGAAAAGAAAAAAGGAAAAGAAGAAAAAAACAAATACATCTGCTAGTTAACATAGGTAACAGAAGAAAATTATATGCTCTAAAATACATTGTTATTTGGATAGAGTTTTATGATCCATTAGACAAGAGAAGTCTTCAATCAAGAAATTTGAAAAACAGTTTACCATTTCAAGCCTCCTCAAAAGAAAATTCATCTGACTTGATGAGACAGATCAGGACCACCGTGGTGATTTAATGGAGCAATCAGCAATGTGTCAAATCTGACTGATGTGTCCCTTCAGAAACCTGACAGGTGATTTGATCCCCACCAGCACAGAAAAATCTTCCCCAGAAGACCCTCTTGCTGACACAAGCTGTGGAAAGATTTTTCCAGTCAACTGTTTCTTATTTTGTCCTTGAATTGAGGTGATTTTTTTTTTGTCCAATCATTTGCTTTGACTTGATCTGAATAGTGTTGTCTTGACCCAAAGATATTATTTATGGCAGAACATAACTCTTACCTTTCATAATGTCAGACATCTTATCAAGTGGTGAAAGTTATTCCTTTGATAAAACTAAAATAGGAAAGTAATAAATATAATTTGCATGGAATTCCAGTTCTAATAGCTATAAATATATATTAAGCCCAATGAAGTTCACACTAGGAGTCCAGAAGAATAATTACCTTTTTTTCTGGACTTTAAGTGAGTTACGGTAAAATGACTGCAGAGAAAGGCAGAGGGTAAGCATCAGACATAGAACAATTAGGGGCTCATTTTATTTCAAAATGGCTTAAAAATCATTTTACATTAGGTCATCATTTTGTTTTATAAAGTATGCATATTTGAAAGCTTTATTTTAAAAAATTATTAAAAATACAGTTTTTACATGTGTCAGGGGAAAACTACACTGCATTGCCTAATCCATTTTTAAAATAAAACTGTACTGTAATTTGGCATTCCAGGCTGTAGATAGAGTCCTGTGTGTATTAGCAGATGCCATAATTGGAAAGGCCAGAGACATTGAGGGCATTATGAATAATTTACTGTATCAATTAATACTCAATATTATATAATTAGGAAGTTAGCATACCCTGTTTATGTAATGCTGGGTGCATCATTAAAAAAGATAAATAAGCTGAATGTGAACAAACACTGTCAACAGAACAAAGGAGGTGGCCAAGTTTCTCCTCCCTGCCAGGGCAGCTTGGTGAAGCTTTGCTGTGATGAAGATGTGTACACAGAGGCAGATTTCAGGAATGCAGAGGCAAAGTGGTGATGGCAACAGCAAACTCTCTCCCAGTGCTACTCCCCAGACCTGGGGCTGTGAGGCAGAGGACAGGCAGCACGTTGCCAGTGCTGCTGGTCAGCTATCCTCTCCTGTGGCTCTCATGATTTGGCCAGCCTGGTCATTTTCGGAACAGTCTGAAAAAACAACAGCAGCTCAGAATCCAGTGAGTTCAAAGATACCTTTTGCTCCTTGGTCTTTCTGTGTGGTGGGTGTGCACCCAGCTACTCATGGTGCAGTGATTTCAGGTGCAACCAAGAGTCAGAATCATCAATACATTAACTAAAGTGTGATCAGTAAAGGATATGAGTGGGTAGGTAGATTTGCAACAGAAATGAAAAAGTGTATCAGTTTAATATACAAATTCTATTTATATAAATTTCGTGTCCACATAAGATCTGCAAGTCATTTCCATTAAACAGGCATGAGCTTGATGGGAGAATTGAGAAGGCAGAATTCCTTCTATAAAAGCATGGGTCTACATGATGATGTTTATTTTTCTGTATGAAGTATTAAAAAGTCTGTTTAAACTCTGAGCAGTTAAATAAGGTAATTATTTGCAATGCATTAACAGTAATATGAAATTTCATATAAACTATGTATGTTCTGAATCAAGATTGTGTAGGGTCATTTCATTTTAATGATGTCAGTTCATAATTAAAATCGACACAACTGGGTTATTTTTGGAAGATGGGAGCAAGTCTTTAAATGTGGCAGTTACAGATCTTGTGTCCAATTCCAGTCTGACTGCTTTATTAAAATGTATTTGGTGTGCTACCCTAACAAAAATCAATTTTAACACCTTTTTGCAAGCAATTTCCTTTCTGTTAGAATAATTTTCCTTTGTAATTATAAAATCATTGGTGAAAGGAGATACAGTTGGAGTTTGAAGAGTATAGTTTATTTTTAATTACATTTAATGAACAATTGAAAATTATATTAATCTAATGAAAATAAATTTGAATTTATGATTGTTTCATTTTAATTTTTATTAAATCCACTTATTAGATGTTCATTGCAGGAATACCTATACGTGTTCTACAGCCTGAATTTGTCTTTAAATAGCCTAAATAGGATCAAATTATTCTGATGATTTATTCCTATTATCTCCCAGATTATATGTGCATTAATGTGGTCAGTTAGATGCCTACAGTGTAATTTGGTTTCTATTAAAATGGAAGACACAATTCCTAGTAATGTATGTAGGTCAATACTTTGTCCATGGAAATGCACAGCATAATTAGTTAGGAAGGTCTTTGAGAAGAAATGCTGCTTTCATCTTCTTCTGACCAGAAAGATAAGGACGACCCCTGCCCCTCATTAGCTTCCCTAGAGTCTGAGGGTGTTTCTGCATTTTTCAGCAGCTTACAGGTCCCACGTCATAGCCCCAGCCCCAGAGCCTATTAGAGGTACATGTACAGCTCTTTTTGGCTCTGTGGACATGAGATCAGATATGTTCTATTAGCCCTGAAGGTCAAAAGCAGATTTAGCTTTTGAAGCTATTGAAAATTGTTCTTTGATGATGAATAGATAATGCTGTAAGAGATTCACCTGACATAGTTTTATCCATCTACAAGTTTAGTGTCTAGTCCAAATTTTCAGGTGGGTTTTTTTAAGTTTTACTTCTGTGTCTACCTTACAAAAAGAAGCCTGTAGGTTTTCCCTTTTATATACTGAGTGAAAGAAAATTTTAAATGAATGGTTAGATTATATGACTGTTATGTTTTAGCTCCAGCTGGCAACTAAGCTCCACACAGCTGCTTGCTAACTCTCCCATCCCTCTGTGAGATGGGGAAGATTTGGAAGGGAAAAAATGAGAAAACTCATGAGTTGAGATAAGAAGAGCATAACAATTGAAATGAAATAATTTCAGAAAACAATATTAAGTAATGAAAAGTAAAATAACAAAAAGAAACAAAACCCAAGAGAGAGAAGTGATGAAATTAAGATAATCATTCACTGCCAGCAAACCAATGCAAAGCCAGCCCCCATTTAGCATCTTCCTCTCCAACCTTTCCTCTAGTTTTATTGCCACATGGTTTGGGCTATCCCTTTGGTCAGTTGGGATTAGCTGTCCTGACTGTGTCCCCTCCCAACTCCTTGTGCACTCCCAGTCTTCTCACTGGTGGGATGGGGTGAGGAGTAGGAAAGGCCTTAACCCTGTATGAATACTGCTCAGTAAAAACTAAAACATCACTGCATTATCCACACTGCTTCCAGCACAGATCCAAATCACAGCCTCAATGCCAACCACTATGAAGAAAATGCTTCAGCCAAAACGAGTAAATTAACTAATTTTAGATGGGCTTGATTATAAGAAACAAATTCACAGGGAAGGCAACTGAAATTTCCAAAATAATTATCAGTTCAGGTGCTGTCAGGTTCCTATAACCAGCTTCAGACATCCTGTGGGCTGCAGAAAATTACTCTGTAGACATTGGTGTATGCCAGTTGCCTGGATCTACTGGTGATATTTGGAAGTGCTATTCAGGATGTTGAACTGAGTCCAACCTCTTCTAAAAAAAAAAAAAAAACAAAACCCTCTCAGCTGTAATTCCACAAAGATTTACATCAGGAAGGGTTTTGATTACAAAAGTGATAGAGAAATATGCTTACCTCCAAACTGGCTATTCTGGCCATGTAAATGGTCACTCTAGACAGAAAAAACTTCCAGTGCCAATCTGAGACAGACCATGAAATGATTCTGATACAGATTAAGGAAATATAACAAACATGATTTCTGGACAGTTTTAGGTTTATATGCTTCAAGGTGCTGCATGTTCAACCCTGATCCTACAAAAACCTTCTTTAAACTTGAGAAAGTCAAGGCTATATCCCCTTTTTTTTTTTTTTTTTTTTTTAAGGGAAAATAGGGTTCAAATTTTATTCAAGTTGTCTTGTTAATGAAAACTGGATATTACATCATAAAATTAACAGCCTTACTATGTGTGGCTTAAAACTGTCATTAAGCCCCCTCTTTGTTTTATCACTGCACATCAAAATAATGTCTTTGCCCTGGCAAATCTGTCTTTCTAAGTGGAAAAAAAAGATTAGGAAAAGACATTTATTTATAACTTTGATAACTAATTTTCTTTGGTATTTGCAAGACTGTGTAGCATAAAAGTCTTTGTGGTAAAATGGTCTGCATACTCCTAGTTCTCTTTTGTTAAAATTGTAATCCTGATTAATGAATATGTGATATGAAATTCAGTTCAGCAACCTATAGATAGGAATTACCTGTCTCTTATATACAAGTTGCACAGAATTTTTTTTAAGTGCCAGAAAATTATATTAGCATAATATTTAAACAAAAGTCTAGGAGAAAAGGTAGCATTTTCTTGCTTAAATTAACTTATTAATTATTTTGATAATGAGGGCACTTACCTAAAACCAAAATAATTTTGTTCAAACTTTTAACAAACTTTTTTGTAATATTTCTTAAGTGAGATTTACTTAACATGTGTGAAATGTTATGGTACCCACATCTGGTAGGATTATATAAAACAAGGCAATAGCTGACAAGGTGGCTGTTCATATTCATGTCTATATAACCAGTCTACACACACAAAAAAAAAATTCTCTATTTGCCAGTTAGGCATAACTGCATAATTACCAATCACATTTGGGTAGTAAAATAAGCACAAAAACTCTCCAATTCATGTAGTTTTTCAAGTTTCTGTCAAGAAATAGCTTCAGAGATCAATTTATCATATGATTTAACAAGATACAAGGAGACACTTCTTCCTTCAAGGTTATCGTATGCCATATGCCTTGCTCTATAGGTTTGCCAAAAGTCACTTAGTGCCATATGTCCTGAGCCATTTGTTTCTCAAATAGTACCTCAGCCACTGCAGAGGTTATCTGACATAAATAATCAGAAAATCTAATGTTTGTGCTTGCTATGATTTTCTGTGTAAAGTAAGTATCATGAGTAAGTATCATGAGAGTATTGTCATTCAGTGCCATGCATAGTTCCACCTCCTGTGGCACTCAGAAGAGGGGGTAGGTTTGTCTGCACAAGCAGGTGAATACCAAATATGTGACTCCACCTTTCCCTAACAAAAATACAAAAACTTGTGAAGGCTGAGAAAACCTCTCAAACTGTTTTTAAGAAATGGTGTTTAATCACGAAATGCTTACCAATGTAGTGAATTGCTGGGTGTAGCAGAAGGCAAGGGACATACATACTTCATCTGTAATTCTTTCTTTCCTACAGCTGTTAGCTGCCTTATCAAGCAGATTCTTGAAAATTCAGAAAAAAAGGTTTGTCTTGTGCCACTGCATAAGATTCATGATGATTTAAGCTGGACATTAATTTAGGGCAAGAGTAGTGCAGCAGGCCACACACCACCATAAGCTGTTCTATTGAACAATTTAAATTAAACATTTGTGGAACCAGCAAGCATATTTGAGGGAATATATTATTAGATATTTTTTAAAATCCTAAAATTTTGCCTTTAAAGAAAGAAACCATTTGAGTATATTTTATTACAAGGTGGATTTTTTACATTTTTGATACTAATTTCTTATTTTATTAACTTTCATAATTTTACCTTATATCTGTCTTTTAGCCTAAATATTTCTTAAAATCACATTCAAAGAAAATCTTGCTTTCAAACCTTGCAAAAGCTGTAAAACAGAAGAGAGATCCAACTGTTGCGGTTGTCAGTGATCCAATCATCAGAGTTCAACAGAGATCTCCACTTATGTTTACTTTATACTTTGGTTTAAGCAGGCATATCATAGTCTTTGAATTTGAAAAGAGAGAATCCTTTGCAGGATGCTGTATGGATTAATTACCTCAGGTTTGTTTAACTCTTTGAAGACAAAGAATTCTATTTAAATACTAAGCATTACTTTCATGTAAAAATAAGTTAAATGCTGACTAAATGGCAGTGCTGGGGTAACACAGCTGTTTGGCTTGGAGTTACAAAATCACTCTTCCCATTCAAGGCCTCACAGCATCCACAGTATTTTCTCTCCAGAGTGTGAAAGTGGCAGGTGTTTGTTGCCATTGCTGGGGGCACCACAGCTCTGGAAAGGCTGAGACACCTGGCAAAAACACTGCAAGTCGGATACTGATTACATGCACAGGCAGGAAAGCAATTAGTGTCAGAAGAAACTGTGATTAGAGTTGTGATATCATTTTAATGTATTTTTGTGTGCTTTTGTCCTATGCTTTCTGTGCAACCAGATGTATGGGCACTTTCTTTTGGTCTTGCACTACATACAAGGGAGCTACAGTAAAAATGTTACTATTTTCAAGCTATTATGTCTCTTCAGCTTAAGCTGAACACCAAATATTTATTGATTTACACTCCAGAGACAATATTAAGATGAGAGTTGGAGACGGCCAACTCTAAGCCTCTGTGATGGATGCACATGCTGTTCCAGCCCCAGAAATGCAGCTTCCAGTGCCACACTGTTGCATTTTGCCTTTTTATTAATTAAGGACAATATTCAGTTCTATATCAAAAAATCAATTCAGATGCCCTCAGGTATGGAAGACACCATTGTTATAGTCATATAGTAGTGGAATTTGGTTAACCAAGTCTTGGATATCTATTTAATTTGGATTTTGAATTCCCTGACTGCATTGACAATATTTTCACTGACTAAAACAGGAATCAAAATATCTAATGAAGTTGTAGACACTTGCAAATAAATGTGCAACAACCTCTTTTCATACAGGCACAAAATCAATTCTCTAAATTGAGGTGTTTTGAGGCATCCCAGAGGCGTTCTTGGAGATCCCACCTGGCTTCAGAACATGCTTCAGAAGGGTTAGATGCCAGCATAAAGACAACTGCACAAAAAATGCTTAAAAGTTCCAAAACCTTATGTAACAAAGCTGTAAGTGGCACTGAGTTTTTGAGATAACATTGTGTGAAGCAGGGTCAATTTCATTAGAAATAGAAACAGCAGAAGACTTAAATGGGAAAACCACAAAGTGATTTCATCCAAAATAAATTTAAATCCACTTTGTAAAAGTCCTAATATGGGGATACATAATATCTTGTGACTTTATAAAGAAGGACAATAGTTCTTGTAATATTGTGTTTTGTTTTGTGTGTTTTTTTTTAATGGCCCTCAAGTGACAACAATAAGGAGTTAAAGCATTTTCTGTTTTCTTCTAGGAAGACTGACTCTAGAAATGATGAATGAAATATGCTACCCTGACAGGGTTTTCTATAACAATCAAAGAAGGCAACTGAGCTCTTTGGGTCTTGAAACCATTTAAGAGAGGAGGAAAAAAATTAAAATTCAAAAATCAATATTTTCAATACTACATGTCTAGTTGTACAAAATCATCATAGGTCTTCTATGAAATCAGACCTGCCAAACTTCAGGAAATGCTGCTGGGCCTTATAACGTCTTGTTCTATACAAAGAAGAAATAAATCCACCTATACAAGGACACAGCAATGGAAAATTTACCATCTTTTAAAACAGAGAGGTCTGAAGTCTGCATGAAAACCCCTTCATACATCTTGGAAAGCTCTGATAAATTACTACAATTGTTCAAGGAGCAAAATAATCTGTTGAACTGAAAGTAACAGGATCTGTACTGCACAGCACAGGATGCATTGGATACCACATGCTAGCAGATTGCTGATTACCAGACTGTTTCTGTAGCAGCAAAATTGTAAGTGTCCCAATCATAAGCAGGTGATTATCTGTGTTTGAAATTGCTAATGTGGTTCCTGGCAGTTTTTTTGACCAGCATGACTGTCTCAAGAAACTTGTGGATATACTCAAGTTGTGGTAATCAGTACAAAGATTTCTAGACTGTCAGCTTTCTAAGTTTTGGTGGGTTTTTGTTATTGCTGCTGTTGGGGGTTTTTTCTGCTTGATTTTTTTTTTTTCCTGGAATATATGTAAAAGGAAAATTATATTAAAATATTAATCAGTTGATGTTGAATTTTACAGGAATTTTTTTCATTACCTTTATTTTTGAACTTTTTTTTGCCACTGAAAAGAAGGAATCCTTATTAAAAAGTTGAGTAAAATGTTCAACTAAGCAGAATTCAAAACACAAGACTACAATGTGAGTATATTTACATTTTTAAAAGAAAAACATAAGGCAAAGAATAAAAAGAATTCTGAGGCTACAATGAGAATTTTCAAAGAATAAAAACATAAAATAATTTTTCTGGCTGAAACAAATATATTCTTTATGAGCCCCAAAGAAACAAACCATTGAGAATTTGCCAGCAGATCATACTAGAAATTGTTTATATTTTATAAAGCTAAAAAAACCCCTAAACAGCTGCAGAAATTAAGTATGGATCCCCACTGCTTTATAGCATTAGTAAGACGTGATGAAGGAAATGTAGCTCACCTGGAACTGTTTCCCACTGAACGGAAGCTATTATCATTGAAATCACTTTAGATAAGCACAACTGTACACAAAAAATGTTCGTAACATGCCTCTAGACCTAACTCTGAAGACAGAAAGAAATGTTCATTTCTTCCTGCTGTTGAAAAAAGGAGTGCAGGGGGTGCAGAATGGTGCTATTTGTCTGTTGCTTGCAACTAAGTAATCTTTTAGGAACTAAGCATGAAAGCTCCAACATCAGATGAGAAATCCTTGGAAAGCAGTGACTCAGAGATACATTAAGAATTTTTGTGTACAAATTTACTTCTTGGATGCATACAGTGAAAATATTTGGTACAACCAGAGTGGTGACCTTGAACACATACCCAGATTCCTTAGCTCCCCAGTAACTGTAAGGAGATTATGTGTAGCGTCAATTCTTTGGAGTTAAGAACAGAGTCAAAACACTGATAGTTCATGTGATGGAAAACACAGCTTATTATTTTTGGTTACAAGTGTTATTTATTCAGTTTAAAGGGGAAAGCTGTGAGGGCAGAGATACTTCACAAAAAGAAAAGACACCCAACTTGAAGAGAGTGAACAGAAGGAAGAAGCAGAGAGATGTTTTACTAAAGTAGCACCATGGCATCCCATCAATAGGTCAAGTTTTGTTTCATTTGACCTATCATGTCTGGCTGTTCTTGAGTTGCATCCAGAAGTTTGTGACCAGAAGGTAAAAAGAATCACTTCATTTGAGGCCCTAGTTTATAGAAATATAAGAAACAAAACCAACTTGTTTTGCAGCACTGAATTTCTTGGGTTTTGGTTGGGGTTTTTTGTTTGTTTGTTTTGTTGTTGTTTGTTTGGTTTGTTTGTGGGGTTTGGGGAGGGGTTGGGTTTTTCTTTGTGGGTGGGGCATTTTAGGTTTTTTTGCTGGTTCAAGCAAGTCCTTTTTATCTCAAACGTACACAGTCTGAGAACGTTCAATTCCCAGTTTTTCTCATTCCTTCAGATCTCAGTAGTTTTGGCATGTTTCTGTAAGAATCAGAAGGTTTTTATTTTAGTTATCGAGACCTTTGGGTCATTGCACTGACAGCAGGAATTGAGCAGATGTCAAATTATAACTGGATTTTTATGCTGACTACTTCCTAAATTACTTATTTGAATGACCAAACTTGGTTCTTTTGGCTTACAAGTCTTTGTCAGTCACTGAAAAAATGATGCCATAACAATCAAATGAACATGGGCAGAACAAAGTGACAAAGATAAAACAGCTTTTTCACCTCTTCTCATCCCACAGTTTGCTGCAGAAAACACTAGTGACAACAAGTGTGAGAAATAGAAGTGCACTGGTGTGTACTTTTTTGCCAGGTCTTTTAAACTGAAGCAGCTTTGACATCTCTGATGAAAATTTCAGACCAGATGCTTCAGAATGTGATAATGGTAGTTCTGCTCTTGGCAATCCTTTTTCACACAGGTCAGAGAAGTCTGGAAATCCCAGTAAAGTATGATACTGGGACAGTATTCAATTTTGAGTATCTTATCAAAGCAATGGTCTGCCTTCTTTTGTTTTAAAAAAAAATTGAATAGGGTTTTCACAAGAATTATTACTTTTTGTCTTCTATTCAAACTTTAGCATTGTGCTATCTGGGTTTTTCAGTAATTTATGTAAAGACAAATACAACAAGACTGATTTTATGCAACAAAATTTGGGGAGTTGTTTTCTAAAAGTCTGTTTTCCTAAATACTTCCTTGGGGGGAAAAAAACAGAGAAACCAGAGTAAATTTCTGTGTGTGTGTTTAGAATGTTTTGTTTAACACTTACTACAAGTCTGTTCCAGGATGATTTTCAAAGCAAAGTGTCTAAGACTGTGCTGGTTTTGGGAAGACATGCAGCTGGGACCTGACCCCTACTGACCAAAGGGATGTTCCATACATCCATGACATCATGCTCAGTATTTAAATGGGGGGAAGGAGGAAGGGGCAGGCAGTCAGGGTTATGGTGTTTTTCTTCCCACAGTAACCATGACACATGATGGAGCTCTGCTTTCTTGGGGATGGTTGAGCACCTGCCTGCCCATGGGCAATGGTGAATTAATTCCTTGCGTTGCTTTGCTTGTGTGCATGACTTTTGCTTTACCTATGGAACTGTCTTTATCTCAACCAATGAGTTTTTTAATTATTGCCTTCAGATTCTCTCCCTTATCCTGCTGGTGAGGGAGTGAGAGGGCTGCTGCATGAGGCTGAGTTGCTGGCTGGGGTTAAACCACAATTAAGACAATGTGGGCGATATGAGTTGGATTTCCTTCTTTTCTTGCAATTAACTTTGTCATTTACAGCCCATGAACATACATGAGGAAGTTCACAGGTTGAAGAATTGACAGGAAGTTCACAGGTATGAGTTGACTGTGCTTGGTTACATCTTGTTTTTCTTTGAAAACTAAGAGATGGATTTGCTAATTTACTTTTTATAGGAAAGGTAAGACTTACAAAAAAGTTGTACTTTCAGTGGGTCCTGAGCACCTTAAATAGCTACATTTTGCTTTGGCTGTGGCAATGCTGTGGTGATTATTCTTTGACTCAATGAAACAGTACTTTTGAACTGTAAAACATGCATATGAAATGAAATGTCGCCAGTCTGAGCACTGAAAATATAATTAATTTCACAGAACCTTACCTCAGAACAGCTTTAAATATGACAACCTACATTTCATTTTAAAGTCTAACCCTGCATCACTGAAGTACTTTATACATCTATTATTTGTCTATTCCTTTTCAGTATTTTCAGATTTATTTCCTTTCTATATTTAGCTTGTCTCATAAATGCTGTTTTCAGTTAGTTGTCAACTTTTTAGAATTAGTGCAAATAATTCATGCAGATTTGGGGAAGATTGGACTAGCAGAAGTCAAGTCCAGGGATATTATACTTGACAAATGTCAGAAGTAACAATAACATGCAAACCATGGAATATAATTGTTCTTAATGTTTTCATAATCTGAAGTCACTACAAAGGCTTTCACTATATTTGTAACAAAGCACAATAGCAGATGGATTGTCTGCAACTGTTTGCATAGCTGCAGAACTGTAATCCTCCTTAATACAACAAAGCTCTGCTGACTTTCTTCGGTGAGTGTAAATACATGTGGCTCAGATACACAATTACTAGAGGAACTAGACACCTAAATGTATCAGAGGACCTGTTCCTGAAGTCTTTGAGGGGTGATTTCAAAAAGTTTCTAGTAATTTGTCATACTTTATAGGTTCACTAGATTACTTTTAGAAAGCTTCTGAATAAAACAAGGGGATAAAGAAAGATGTATTTCTTTAACATGAAGCTCCTCTTTGCAATCTGCAGCTGGCTTGGGTCAGCATAGTTGGGTTTATTCTTCCTGAAGCCTTGTGCAAGATTCCAGCCATGTGATCCTGCTACATAATAAAAGGTTCCAGCCTGCCTCCCTTGACTGCAGACTACAGGGAAGGATGCACAGCATCCTTTTGTATACTCTGTCCTTCAAGATTTCTGTATCACCATCAAAAATTTGTGTCCCTGAGGTCTTGATCTCATACAGACTGAAAATACATTTGCTTTGAATGTACTCTGAAAATTGTGAACGGAGTGTACTTGAGAGTGCAGAATGTCATTATTTTGTTCTTCAGCACAGTTAACACCTTTGCCACAAAAATGACAAGTATCCAGTCTTTCAATAAACCTGAAAAGAGAAGCTTCCCATTTGGATTGTAAGCTCTATTTTCTCAGCATTTAACTATCCTAATTTATTGCTATCTTAAGTTTCTCCAGTACAGAAGACGAAACAGCTATAATTATCATCAAGAATAAACAAGACTTTAGTTCTTTTAGCTGATAATCTGTTGTACTGAAGTGACAGCAACTTTTTTACAGTATGAAGATAGCATTACAACTGAAAAAAAACCCCACAAATAAATAACCCTGATGCCATAGAACATGTTCAATACCAGTAAGATATAATTTAATTTCTTGTCTTAATTAAGCTTGATTTTACAAATGCAGTCCTCACTATGGAACATGAATTTTTTTGTCAGGAAATAGTATTTGAATGATGAAAGGTTTTGCAATGGCAAAGCTTACCACTGCTAGCAGAAAAGAGAAATATCAGTAATAACCCCTTATTTTACTTTGAAAAAAATTTCTTCACCATTATGTTTAAGAAGTACCATCTTTTACAGAAGAAGCACATATACTCTGCCTTATTTCCCATCAAAAATTGGAGTTTTCTTTGTCTTGCCCTTTTTGTTGTTGTTCATTCATGTTTTTCCGACATTAATAAAACTTGTCTCTGGTTTTGGTATATGTTGGTCAGCATGTGACCTTATAGATTTTGCTAGAAAGGTAGATATCTCAAGCTACTACAGGGATCTGCTCCTTATCTGTCCATTACTTTTAAACTGGACAGAAAACATGTCTGTTTATCCTGAAACTCCAAGGTAATAAAGGTTCTCCAAGCTTCCCAGAGCTTGCAGCCCTCTTACCCACTGCAGATAATTGGATTTGACCCAGATTCTGGTCTTCAGCATGATGATTGATGCTCCACTGTCTGCATCTCATCATACTCTCATGACCTGTACATCCAAAATTTATTTGACCTTCAGCATGCTTTCTGTGCCAAGTTGTGCAGCCTGGGAGCATCTTTGTTTCTGCTGACAAAGATATTTACCAAGAAACTGCAGATTTCTGTTCTTGTGTATAAGTGGTGCCACCTACAGTACATGGTCAGACATCCTTCCTCCTGGCCACTCCACTGCCTTCCAAGAAATCCTGTGACAACCTTGAAAAGTTAATGTGAGATAAATTCTCTCTCACACAGGACACTTAAAAACCTGGGCATCCCAGATAAACTGGAATTTTTGTTTCCCAGGTTGCCAGTGTGGAAAACTGGCTGAATGAAAAATCTCCTGAAAGAGATTAGTGAGGCATATTAGTCACAGTCAGGAGGTGTCCATATCAGCCCATTGACTGTAGAGAGAATGAAAATAAATTATTAACCTAGCCACAGCTATTAGAGTACTGTAATTACAGAAGATAACTTTCATCCTTACTTAGATATCCCACTTTTCTCAGTATTTTCTGTTGCCTTTATTGTGACTAATTTGTGTAACTGAACCCAAAAATTTGTGGGAGCAGAATCTCAATGTAATGAGTCTGGCTGAGAAGGAGTTCATTTTTCCCACAGCAGCCCTCCCAGTGCAGTGCTCTGCACTGGTGGCTAGAAAGGTGTTGGTAACACGCCGGTGTTTTGGGCAGTGCTGAGCAGTCCTGGCACAGCATCAGCACTGTCTCTCCATCATTCCACCACCA